>BTRK01000006.1:57084236-57228140 GCA_036245805.1 Pristionchus mayeri
GTTCTCTCTCTCTCTCTCCTCTCTCTCTCTCTCTCTCTCTCTCTCTCTCTCTCTCTCTCTCTCTCTCTCTCTCTCTCTCTCTTCCTCTTTCCCCCTCTCTCCTTCTCTCCTTCTCTTCCTTTCACTCCCTCTCTCCATCTATTCTTCTCTTCCTCTCTCTCCACGTTTCTTCCTCTCCCTCTCCCTCTCTCTCTCTTCCTCTTCCTCCATCTCTCCTTCTCACCCTCTCTTCCTCTCACTCCCTCTCTTCCTCTCTCTCCCTCTATTCCTTTCTCTCCCTCTCTCTCTATCATCCTCTCTCCCTCTCTCTCCCTCTCCCCCTTTCCTTCTCTCACTCTCTCGACTCTCCTTCTCTCCCTCTCTCCCTCTATCCATCTATTCTTCCCTTCCTCTCTCTCCACGTTTCTCCCTCTCCCTCTCTCTCCCTCTCTCCCCCCTCTCTACTTCTCTCTCCCTGTCTTCCTCTCGTTTTCGAATGGACATTCTAGAAGCGTTGGAGCATTTTCGAACTTTCTGGAACATTCTGGAAGCTTTGGAACATTTTCGAACTTTCTGGAACATTCTAGAAGCTTTGAATCATTTTCGAACTTTATGGAACATTCTAGAAGCTTTGAAACATTTTCGAACTTTCTGGAACATTATAGAAACTTTGAAACATTTTCGAACTTTATGGAACATTCTAGAAGCTTTGGAACATTTTCGAACTTTCTGGAACATTATAGAAACTTTGGAACATTTTCGAACTTTATGGAACATTCTAGAAGCTTTGGAACATTTTCGAACTTTATGGAACATTCTAGAAGCTTTGAAACATTTTCGAACTTTCTGGAACATTATAGAAACTTTGAAACATTTTCGAACTTTATGGAACATTCTAGAAGCTTTGAAACATTTTCGAACTTTCTGGAACATTATAGAAACTTTGAAACATTTTCGAACTTTATGGAACATTCTAGAAGCTTTGGAACATTTTCGAACTTTCTGGAACATTATAGAAACTTTGAAACATTTTCGAACTTTATGGAACATTCTAGAAGCTTTGGAACATTTTCGAACTTTCTGGAACATTATAGAAACTTTGGAACATTTTCGAACTTTCTGGAACATTATAGAAACTTTGAAACATTTTCGAACTTTATGGAACATTCTAGAAGCTTTGGAACATTTTCGAACTTTCTGGAACATTATAGAAACTTTGGAACATTTTCGAACTTTATGGAACATTCTAGAAGCTTTGGAACATTTTCGAACTTTCTGGAACATTCTAGAAGCTTTGAAACATTTTCGAACTTTCTGGAACATTCTAGAAGCTTTGGCACATTTTCGAACTTTCTGGAAAATTCTAGAAGCTTTGGAACATTTTCAAACTTTCTGGAACATTCTAGAAGCTTTGGAACATTTTCGAACTTTCTGGAATATTCTAGAAGCTTTGGAACATTGCGAACTTTCTGGAACATTCTGGAACATTCTAGAAGCTTTCGAACATTTTCGAACTTTCTGGAACATTCTAGAAGCTTCGGCCCATGGCTAATTATCGATTGGTATACGGTAGTTGACCCAATGCTAATTATTGATTGGTATACGGTAATTCAAAGATGTAAGGTCAAAATCATAAATCTGACCCACGGAATAATAGGTGACCCATGGCTAATTATCGATTGGTATACGGTAGTTGACCCAATGCTAATTATTGATTGGTATACGGTAATTCAAAGATCTAAGGTCAAAATCATAAATCTGACCCACGGAATAATAGGTGACCCATGGCTAATTATCGATTGGCATACGGTAGTTGACCCAATGCTAATTATTATTGGTATACGGTAATTCAAAGATCTAAGGTCAAAATCATAAATCTGACCCACGGAATAATAGGTGACCCATGGCTAATTATCGATTGGCATACGGTAGTTGACCCAAAGTGCCGGGCGCATGAGCCCGGGGAACACCGATTGACCCTCCACCGATTATTATCAGCGCATTCATCGATATCCACATCGCATCGTTGTCCCTGCAATTATGACAGACAGGAAAAAACGAGAAAGATGAAGGCTATTCGATATTGAAATGAAAATGCACACTTACACGTCCAAAACTTCTTCCTCTGCTCATTCCCTTATGCGATTTTTCTAACATTTTTTGACCGATAACAACGTGAATAAAAACTTATTGTTTCCTCAGTAGAACAGTAGGTAGAACTCACGGTCCATCCCATGAAGCAGATCGTGCATCTCGGCTGATTGTTCTCGAGAGAGCAAAATCCATCCTCGCAATAGTCTTTTGCGCATCCTGCAGATGAGAGGTTACTACACTCGAGTATTTATAGTTAGCCAAAGGTATGGCAACTTACCGAACCCAGAACACGATGAAAGAAGTGCGAGGAGAGATAAGTTAAACAGAAGTTTCATTAATAATACTGGAAATTTCTGAAAACAGTTCTTTGTAAGGATAATTAGACAAGTACAAGAACAAGGAGTGATCAAGACGAAGAATCTTCGTAACCCACACCATCCTCTCGAAACGGACTAATGGGGTATGAATTGTCACTCCCTCCCACTGAGATGCGCAACGAAGAATGTCAACTAATAATGTGCGAAACCTAATCGAGTAGACCAATTCGTGCACTCGTATAGAAGGTAGCTTTCTCACCCGAGGATTGTGCCATAACTGACACCGATCAACCAACGTTGAGCTACGTAAAATAAAACAATGACTTCGATGTCATTCTTTTGTCAAAAACTAATTTATGATTAATATTGATCTTTCGAATTTCTGATGTGCTTTTATAATTCACGTGCGAGCAAGACTCAGACTATTCATCACAAGTTCACGGGGGCATTCTATGAATATGCACGTGATAAAGTTTGCAACGGGCCCTAATTGGTTGCGTAATCAGTTCGCCTCCGCGGAAGTCGCACATCTCGCTTCTACTTTTCGGTCCTCTATTTCTCTCCCTCGAGAGATAATCACCACCTAGCCTCGACATCTGACTTTCCACTACTTTTCTCTCAACGACAACCTTCTTTGCTCGTTGTGTGAAATTCTGAACGTCTTTTTTCGCCCTGGAGTTAATGATTCAATTAGATTCGACTCCCTGATGAAGGATTCCTGCGATCCAATCGTTGTTGCCTACTTCCACTCATCTTCACTCTCCGCACTTCACTGGACACACGTTAAGAGTTATGCCATATGAGATCAACGATCAACATTTGCAGCTGGCTTTCTCTATAGCCTCAATCATAATCGTTATCTACACATTTGTATACCATTTGAGAAAATCATGGTTTGAGCGGGTGTTCAAGGTATAATAGAATGAGATACTTAATTTGAAACGAGATCACAAAATTCTAGGAAACGTTGTATGCTCTGTGTACAGTACGTGCTAATCGCCTTGGTCATGTGCGTGCGCGGCGCTGCGCGGCGGAGCGCGGCTTGCGCGGATTGATTTTGCGTAAAGAATATTGCTTTTCACGATTCGAACCTATTATTTTCGAATTCTCCGTAAAATTTCGCATCGGAAGGACTATTCATTCATATTTTTAGAAAAAGAAATCAATATTTTGAATTCTGTAATGCTGCAACCTACCGTAATCCCAGTTTGCGATACTGTCGCTATCGTAAAGTGAGATTACGGTAGGGTGCAGAAATTCCGCATTCAAAATATTGATTTATAAATATAAATATATCTTTAAAAATATGAATGAATACTCCTTTCGATGGGAAATTTTACGGAGAATTCGAAAGTAATAGGTTCGAATCGTGAAAAATAATATTCATCCCGCAAAATCAATCCGCGTAAGCCGCACGCCGCCGCGCAGCGCGGCGCACGCACATGGTCAAAGCGATTAGCACGTACTGTATATTTATTCTGTGGCACTCTACATTGACAGCAGTCGTTCAAGTTAGTACAAACCATTGTAGAAGCAAGCTATATTTCGATCTCCCCATTCCGTACACTCTCTCTTGGCCGTTCGAGTTATGGCAAAGTGTATTGAATGAAGAAGTCGTTGTATCTTATCTCCGGCTGGTGGTATAACCTTTCAGATCATACAATTATCAGTTCGTTACGCAGTGAGAACCCCTTGCGAAATGCTGATTGACAAAGTAATTGCCGATTTTTACTAGTTATTTTCAATTCTGAAATTTAAGTTTTGCCGCTGTTTCCATCGAAAATTTCAGAGACTATGCATATTTCGAGTTGCCATCACACTAGCCTTTCCTTCCTTTGTCTGCGTCCATTTCACAGCAACTCTGCAACGAGTAGTCACCACGTGCACAGGTTGTTTCCCTTGAATTAAAAAAAAATATGTTTAAAACTCAGGCAATCGGAGGCTCCACACAATCATAGCGCGCTGTTGTCTGGCTTTGACGGTGCAACTACCGCATTCATGACAGGCAAAACCAATAGTTTCAGCTAGCAATTTGCATCTCGTACATGGCGATCGGTTTTGTCAACTATCCTCTTGAAGGAGGCACTCCTTTCTGCAAGGCCTCAGCGAACAGTGCCGTGAGCACCTTTGCAATTAATATGTTGTTGTTTGTAATTAATTTGTTGGCCTCAGATTCCTCTCGTCGGCACTTTATTCATGATGTTTATCGACATCCTGAATGTGATCGTATCCTTATTTCTTATAATTTGCAACCGAAGGAGGGTTCGTGAACTGTGAGTTATATGACGATATGGCGCATCACGAGATTGATTTTTCAAGTGCATAATGTGCCAGAAAATAGGAGTATTCAATATTTGAAAAAAAGCGACACAGATTTGCTCAACAAATTGTGAATGAAAGGACATTTCAGATCATCGGCTCCTCTGGAGGATAAATTCCGTTATCGTCAGACTCTCCATTCGACGATGCAGATGCTGCCTGTTACGATATTCCATCTACTCTGCTTCACCGCACAATATGGTATGCTACTTTACGGTCGTCAGTGATAATGCTGCTAATGTGGTGGCGTGATCGCTTTAGTTGAACCAAATCAGACAACCAATTAGCCAACAATAGGTTTTTTTAACATTATTAATCGTTTGCAGTCGGATTCGAAATAGGCGGGAAGCAGATCCTTCCAGAACCAGAGAAAATTGCACTCAATGGATTTCTTTATGTACGTTGCATATCGTTGCCATAGACCGTTATAGTACGAGGATCAAACCAGATACAAAAAGGAGTGACTGAGAAATCAAAACAAACATCCATCCGCAAAAACATAACTTTCACCATGAGACATAGGCAATTAGGCAAGAAGCCATTTCACAAACACCAAAACCGAAAATGCTAGCGAGTGTGAGATGAGTGTGTCAGACTACAAGCAAATGAATTATATTTTGAAAACATTATCCGAACAAAATGATAAAATTGCAGATGATGCCGTATTACTGCTTCATATGTCCAGTGTTTCTACTCTGGTTCATGATCAGAGCAGAGAAGAAGAAGGCAAGAGAGCTCAGAAACATATCAACAACCACTTCAAAAGCAATATCTGAAGTAATTTATATTTTATCAACGATGAAAATGAAGATTTTTTGCAGGGATATTTCAACGCTCTTCAAACGCAGTGGGCATGATTTTATATTATCTCATTGAGAATGAAACAGGTGCATTACGATCAGAAATGAAGTGTTCTCATCACAGAAAGCTGAAATGTTGAAAGCAAAATAATAATTACTTTTTAATATAAATGAAAAAAATTATTTTTATCGACTACAGTGGAAACATTTCTGTATCAGTAGAAAAATCTAAAATGGAAAGTGAATGCTTATTGACTATTAGGCAAAGATGAGATCGTACACGCAACCGAGGATGTTGGAGTAGTCCATGGCAATGAGAAGGATATTGAGTAGTGTGAACACGAGATAGTACCCAATGTAGTAGCCTCCAACCACCGCGCAGATTGGGAATTTCTGCTGAAAATTGTCAACAATTTCCGTCAAAAGTGATTTTTTTTTCACATGTGCCATGCAAAATGCGATCACGTAATGAAGACAATGCTAACAAGGGATGGGCATACCCTTGTCACGAGATTGAGGTATGTGCTATATACCATTTTAAAGAGCATGAAAAGTTGTCCTGACTGAGCTCTTAAACCCTGCTAATATTACTTGTGACCGAAGTTATGACGTGGGTTGCAATTATCTCTTTTAACATGCAATCGAGCGCTCCTAATTGCGGGGGTCATCACTCAGTTCATGCACCCTGGCCTACATGGCATCGTAGTGTAATGGATAAGAGGACAGGCTAGTATGCTTTTGGTTCAGTTCGAATCCATCTCGATGCAATAGTGTTTTGCACATTTTTATACTACTCCTTTTTAACTTTTCAGGTTGATATTCAGGTTCCTGCGAAATTTTTTGAAACATAAAAATGTTCACTGAAGGATCGTTCTTTTTTTCGCAATAATATTATAATTTTGCAAATTATCACTTATGCAGATATGCCAACTGTTAGATTGATGCAAAAAATGATCAAGATATGGCATGTATAATTTGATTACTGTGAGAATAGAAAGCGTAGCAAGTTGGTATGCCTCGGTTCACAAAGGAATCAGCAGAAGGGAACGGAACGTTAAATGTACGGTAGCTGCATGTCGTGCTGTGTCTGCACGCACAACACAAGGCACAGCACGACAGGCAGCTACCGTACATTTAACGTTCCGTTCCCTTCTGCTGATTCCTTTGTGAACCGAGGCACACCAACTTGCTACGCTTTTTATTCTCACAGTATCATTATTAAAGCAAAACAAAATGTGCTAAATACTATTGCATCGAGATGGATTCGAACTGAACCAAAAGTATACTAGCCTGTCCTCTTATCCATTACACTACGATGCCATGTAGGCGAGGGTGCATGAACTGAGTGATGACCCCCGCAATTAGGTGAGCGCTCGATTGCATGTTAAAAGAGATAATTGCAACTCACGTCATAACTTCGGTCACAAGTAATATTAGCAGGGTTTTAAGAGCTCAATCAGGACAACTTTTCATGCTCTTTAAAATGGTATTAGGTTGTTGCAAAAGTCTTGCGGTTTTTTGATATTTTGCCTTCCATCTTACTTTCAGTTTAACTGATGAACTTCCGTATATTAATTACTAATGAGGCCTTGCATACTCTTTCGTATGCGCACCCTATCAGCATTGTCCAATCGGAGAGGCGAGAGCAGGACAAAGTTAAAATTGCGAACATTTATCCATCGAAAACGACACATTTTTCAATATTCTGTTTCCTCTGAAGCATGAATGCTCAACTCCTGGTGGTTATATGAAGCTCCCATCTTTACCCTATACATACTTTTTCTCATGGATGATGGAAGTTACATCCTTTTGAGAAATGCATTGATCTGTAAATGACTGCATATTGCATTTTTATGTTCATTTCGCATATTTTTGGAAAATGAGAAATTCAAATTTTCTCAAACGAGAAAGGTGCAGGCGCCAATATTTTTTGAAAGAATAAAGCCTCTTGGTGGGTGAATATAGCGCACTCATAGTGGAGCCTATGTGATTGGTCTTCGATGCAAAACATCTGAACAAGTTTCATGTAACCAGAATCGACATCATATTTTCAATATCATGTAATTCGGTCCAATCTTAATCGAGACACAGTTGAAACATATTTTCTGAAAGGGTATACGTTATACTTCCCATACATTAGTATGGGTAGGTTTCGTGAATTTTGCCAGCAAATATCCAGTAAAATACATTTAATGTAAAATTTTGAGAATCAATTGCAATTGTGTTCATCATAATTTATTGCGTTGATCGCGATATCGGATTGATTGAAATATATGCATGTAAAGTACAAGCATACCTCTAAACACTGCTATTTTTGTTAGTTATTGTGATTTGTGACAAAAGAATTATGATAGTTCAAAGTACGGACACAAAAAACCGCAAGACTTTTGCAACAACCTAATAGCTCATACCTCAATCTCGTGACAAGGGTATACCCATCCCTTGTAAGGGAAAACGTCCGGTTCTGCTGGCTACTGTATGGGAATACGTGCGTACCTTCTTCTCAAAGTGGTGCTCCAGTCGAGTTGCTATGTGATGTGCGGCAGCAAATGCTGCGGCGAGAGAGATGGAGGCATACGCGAAGAAGAAAATTGGGTGGAAAGTGCCTGGAGTTACTCCGTTGTTTTTATGTTAATTGTTGTTTTCTGTTTGCTAAATGGAAATTAAAACACTAATTGCTCACCGAACGGCGTCATAACACGGGTGGCAGTCTTGAAGTGAGAACGCACATGCCATTCTACAGAACCAAGAGCCAGCAAGGAAAGGAGTTGCTCAAAGTTAGGTGTTTATTGATGGAAAATTTTCACTCTAATTTATCTTAAAATATGTGTAACACGTGTATCACGAGTCAGTGGAGGTGTGCGGGAACATTTTCAAAAAAGTGTTGCCAGATTCGACGGATATTATAGTGTTATAATACACTATACGTAAAATTTCCAGAAATATGGTTCATTGGTCCCAGAACCAGCTTTTAGGAATTTTCCGGTTTTGCATCCGGCTATGATTTATCTCAGCTTCCAGATGAGCTAGAAAGATGGCACGGGGCTCAAAATGTGTGGAAAATTATTTCCAAAACCTTTTTATGTTTAGTGCAATACGATTAGACAAAAGATAAAAATGAGCTGGCTGAAAAACCTGTTTCACCATCAAATAATAAATATTCTCTCTATCAAGCGCCATCGTGCTACAGAATTTTAACGTATGTGTATAATATAAAAATATAAAAACCAAATTCAAAGTGGCTTCAATTTGGCAATTTTTACTCATACTATGAAGAACTATGAAGAATCGAAAAGTCTATGAAGAAAACTATAAAGAAAAAGTCAATTTTTACTCATACTATGAACTATGAAGAAAAAGTCAATTTTTACTCATACTATGAAGAACTATGAAGAATCGAAAAGTCTATGAAGAACACTATGAAGAAAAAGTCGAAAAAAATGACTTTTTCGAAACTCCGATTTTTCTTCTTTTAACGTTCAAATATTGATGTTGGTAAAAAGTATGAGTAAGAAATCGTGTATCGGAGCAGGGTTCTTCGAGGATGAGCGCGACGTGCCAAGATATTTCAAAATTTTGCAAAATTTTGAATATAAATTTTTAATCAAAAAATGCGAGTTGAACCCTGTTCCCAAACACGGTTTTTTACTCATACTTTTTACCAACAACAATATTTGAACGTTAAAAGAAGAAAAATCGGAGTTTCGAGTCATTTTTTCGACTTTTTCTTCATGGTAGCATGTTTGCGTAAAAATTGCCAAATTGAAGCCACTTCGAATTTGGTTTTTATATTTTTATATCATACACATACACTTATTCTTTCATAATTTGCATTAAAATTCTGTAGCACGATGCCGCTTGATAGAGAGAATATTTATTTTTTGATGGCAAAACAGGTTTTTCAGCCGGCTCATTTTTATCTTTTGTCTAATCGTCTTCTACTAAACATAAAAGTTTTTGGAAATAATTTCCCACGCATTTTCAGACCAGTGCCTTCTTTCTAGCTCATCTGGGAGCTGAGATACATCATAGCCGGATGCAAAACCGGAAAACCCCTAAAAGCCGGCTCTGGGACTAGTGAATCATACATATCGAAATCTTACGTCTAGTGTATTCTAACACCATGATACGAGTCGATTCTGGCCAAACTTTTTTGAAAATTTTCCCGATGAGTTAATTTTTCATCCACTGAGTCGTGATTAGGGATGGCGAAGCAAGAGGTTAATTCAAGTCTTCATTTTCATTCTCCACAGTCACCTGACCGGCGTCATTCTTAATTCAAGAGGGGGGTGATCGGTGACCTCTTGAATCAAGAGGGGGAGGGAGTTCACAGAGGAACACTCAGAACAAAGTTCAATCCATTCCGATTTGCATGGGGATGAAGTCTGGGGCGAGGCGATGCATACTCGCCAGACAAAGGGTCATTTACATGACGGGGGAGTGATGACGAGCCAAGTCTGGCTAGTGCAGTCTTCCCTCTTTTCACTGTGCTTGCTCTTGTGTTTTTGCTTTTTAAATTCGTTAATTTTGTTTATAATTATTAAATTTTTACTTTTCCACTGTCCGCCTGCATTGTCCTACCATATATCCCCGTCATTCTCCCGCGGAAGAGCTTCAGAGAAGCCAAATCAGAACGAGCAGCGTCATAACAGGTTGGTCGTGGTCTTTTCGAAGGTTTCCCTGGAGATTAGATGTTGCTGTCACATCAGTGATTGATCTTTGATATTTCAGTCTTCTCTTCAACCGTTTCATCGATCTTTCTTCTTGCCCCTAAGCCGCCCAACTCCAAATCCCTACGGACCTGCCGTTGGTATGTTGAATTTTCTTTCGATTATTTGTGTCATGTGATCTTTGGTCTTTGGTATTCTTGTCCACTTCAACCTCTTTTCGCTGTCATTCCGTTTTAGACGGAGCTGCTCTCTTGCCAAACGGATGAGACTACTGCACGATGTCGCCGAAGGAGAGATGGAAAAGGAGAGTCTTGCTTTTCGACTTCATTTTTTGATCACTTTGTACCTTTTGTTATTGCAGGCACACTCATCCATGGGCGTGGAATGACTCTCTTCATGTCCCCTTTGACTAAGACCTTGCTTGGATGTCCTTGTACCCAGTAATCCCTGTCATCTCATTCCGAAGAACAGGCGGGTTTGGGGAAGGACTCCTTCGCTAGGGTGAATGATCGGGAGCGATCCTCGTGCCTCTGCCAAGTCTCTCTTCGGCTTCCAATCAAGGATGCTGGATCTCTTCCCCCCTCGACAATCTCTTCGTGTCCTCACTTGATCTCCCCATTCCATAGTTGATCGGTCCCCCCCCCCCTCTGGAGTAGGTAGACCCTTCCTTCTCTCGCCCCCTTTCTTTTGAGATGCTGTTGTTGACAGACGAACCCATTTTTTACTTCCAAACCTGAGCACAGTTCTCTGTGCAATCTTGGCGTCCCTATGTTACCAGAGATTTGATCCCTTTATTTTGATGTTTTGGTCGGATTCAGTAGCTTTGGATGATTATTACTTCCACATGTGTTCATTTAATTCCATGTATCATGTGACTGCCGAAGTTTCACGTTAAAATATTGACGCGTTCTCGAGTTACATTGAAATTTGTGAAATGAGCTCTTGATTCAAGAGCCCCCACACCGCACCCTCTTGAATCAAGAGGGGAAATGACGAGCAATAAAAGCCTCTTCATTCTGCGCCAACCTCTTGATTTTGACATCCCTACTCGTGATACACGTGGTAAATACCTTCCATGACAGTCGGATGATCTTCCACTTCTGGGCGATGATGTAAATCCAAGCAATGGTGTAGATCGTAGAGTAGAAGTATGAGAAGAGATTGAGAGAGAATCGTCTTATAGGAGCAGCACTCGAGGAATGACGAATGTCAAGCATCTACGAGAAAAAAATTATATATTGGACTCAAAATTTGTCAAGATACAAGTAGTCAGTCAATGATAAAAACGATAAAAGAACAAAATTGACGAGAAACCTAAGCGGTGGAAGCGCGCATCATGACATGGAGGAAGGAAGGAAGGAAGGAAGATGAGGGCGGGAAGATCGGAAGCATCCATACTCCCGCCTACCAATTCTAATATGATTGATGTTTTTGCTTTATGATTGTTTCGAATTACCCAGAGGCAAGGCTTGAGTGGCTGATGATTCCGACGACTCCAATCGCCATCTGTTTGTGAATTAAATATCGCATAGATTAACATAGACATAAAAAGGGGCTTGTTTTATCGGGCATTATTTTATCACATTTGGTTCTAAATTAGTAGAAATGGTGAGATCAGTTATTAGAGACCAGAAAGGGCTGGAATTGATACATAAACACCTTTACAAAACGATAAATTAGCAGTACTAGGAATATGATACAACAAGCTCGACTATTCAATTACTCACTACCGCTCTTCTCCTCTTCCTCTTCTTCTTCTTCCTCTTTCTCGTCGACAACGGCCTTCTTGTCATTCTTAGCTGCCTTGGCAGGCTTGGCAGTCTTCACCGCCTTTTTGGTGACTGCCTTCTTCTTTTCAGGTACATCTTCGGCTCCACTTGCATTCAACTCCTCCTCTCCGGATGAATGGGCAGCCTTCTTTGCCTCTTCTGGAACATGAATATTTACTATGATGATCACGAAATCTTCAAGTAAACAGGTCCACTTTTTCCGCTGAGTAATCTTCCAGCGGTCGACTCTCAATTCGAATCTAGCTCAACCGTGGCGTAGCATAGTCTCTCTCGCAATGCCTTTACCCATAACAACATTCTATCTACCATTCGCTCCCTGTTCATATATACCCGCGTTCCGGTCTAATCCCTTCTATTCAAATGGGCTCAACTCCAAAAATTGCATCTGCTCTTCTTTTTGCCGCCTCAAATAGATCCCTCTTTGGTGTATCAATTATTTGGAGAAGTAACGTACCCTCGTTATCACTGGAGTGGTCGTGCAGAACTTCCGACAGCTCCGATTCTCCCGACGTATCGGACGAGGCCTCTGCAATGAAAATCGATTTTTTCTGAGTTCGAACAACATTAGAAAAAGTCATAATTCTATGCAAACGCTACACTGTAAACTGACTCTTCTTGGTCGCTTTGGCCTTCTTCGTCGACTTTGTCGTCTTCGTCGTCTTCGCCTTCTTCTTGGTGTTCTTGCCGTAGGAGACGTCACTGTCGTCTCCGGAGGAAGCCGACGAGGCGGAGGAATCACGACGACGCTTCGAGCCGCCAGCCACCTGCAATCACATCATTCAACATTTCGAAATTCTTGCAATCGTCTCTTCATTCTACACGATTGCTTTGCTTTTGAATGAAAATTTATCGAACTCTAATGCCGAACAGATTTAGTTTTCCTTGCACAAAAGTTCGCCAATAAATGAACCAAAGAGCTTACCTTCTTCTTCTTGGCGACAACTCTCTTGGCTGCCTTCTTTGGCGTCTCCTTCTTTGTGACCTTTGTCACTTTTGCGCTCTTGGAACTCTTAGCAACGGCTCTCGAACTCATTCTGCAAAGCGCAAAATGAAGCCAGCTCAGAGCAAACACACGAATAGTATAGCAGGCAAAGAGAACGGAGCGAGAAAGAGGACGGTTTCGGTGCGATAGAGACAGCGCGGAAGGTACGCAGCCAACCCAGGAGAAGAGAGAGGGAGGAAGGGGGTTTGCAAACGAAACGAGCTCGATACGCAGGCTAAGATTCAAGCGAGAGAGAGAGGGGAGAGACTATTCGATGCAAAAAATAGGAGGCAGATGGGAGGAAAAGAGGGGAATCAAGCGAGAGTTCCTCTCTTGCAATCGATGCAGTGCTCTGTTGAGAGACGGGGGAAGCGGAAGGGTTGGGAAGGCAGAGTTGAAGAGAGGACGATGTGGGCAGGCGAAATGAGGAGCTTGCCCGTAATGAGAGGGAGGGAGAACGGGAGGAAATAGAGAGAGGGAGAGGGAGAGAGAGTAGTGGGGATGGCACGGTAAGGGGATTTAGCGGTGAGCCTTGTATTCAAGGGCGCTTTGGCTACTAGGCATGTAATGGGAAGAGGCTTTGAGCGATACGAAGCAGGGCACAGACTAATAAGGGACAATTGAATTTCCTGAAATTCAAAGGATAATGAATGCTTTAGAAATTTGTGAATGGTTTGTTAACGTTTCGCATAATTTGTGTGGAATCATTGATAATAAAATTCAGAAAATTACTATTTTGTTGACATTGCGCGCTCAAAAGCTACCGTAGTCGAGCAGCCCAATTAATCTAGAAACTGTTCTAGGATTTCACCTTCAGCGTTATCTTAATAAAAACAGCTATCTATTCAAATGGGGGACTCTGATATCTCCTCCTCACAATAGTTGACGCGTCTCGAAGGGATTTTCACTCTAAGATACTGAAAAGGAAGAATGTGAAGCATGTCAACTCTCTGAATCCGCACTCAAGCTATTTTTCCTTACCTTAGATTGAAGCTAGGAACGAGCACATAATTAGGGATGGCGAAGCAAGAGGTTAATTCAAGTCTTCATTTTCATTCTCCACAGTCACCTGACCGGCGTCATTCTTAATTCAAGAGGGGGGTGATCGGCGACCTCTTGAATCAAGAGGGGGAGGGAGTTCAATGAAGCGCCCTCAGAACAAAGTCCAATCGAGTCCGATTTGCATGGGATGAAGTTGAAGGCTGGTCCGATGCATATCCACTGGACAAAGGGTCATTTACATGACAGGGGAGTGATGACGAGTCAATTCTGGCTCGTGCAGTCTTCCTCTCTTTTCCACATGCTTGGTTGTGTCTTTTTGCTGTTATTTCGTTATTTTTGTTTATAATTTTTGTATTTTCACTTCTTCCCTGTCAGAGACTTCCATGCCGAACCATCTACCCTCGCCCTTCTCTCGTGGAACAGCTCCGGAGAAGCCCAGACAGGGCGAGCAGCGTCGAATCAGGTATGTCGTGGCATTTCCGTCATTTTCCTTAGAGATTTGATGTTACTGTCACATCATTGATTGATCTCTGATCTTTCTGCCTTCCTCTCCCGTTCCTTCGATCTTCCTTCTTGCCCTTAAGTCGCCCAAGTCCTGGGAGAACCCACATGAAGCTGTAGTTGGTATGTTGATGTTCATGTTGATTATTTGTTTTGTGTTTTTTTTCTGTGGTCTTTTATGTTATTATCCATTTCAACTTCCATTCGCTGTTGCGTTTTAGGCAGGGCTGCTCTCATACCAGATGATACGGACGGGACACCGAACGATGTCGCCTAAAGAGAGGTGGAGGAGGAGAGTCCTTCGCTTTTTAAACTTCAGTTGTAATCGTTTCGTAATGTTAGTTATTGCAGGCATAGTCATCCACGGGCGTGGAATGAATCCCTGCTCGTTCCCTTTGGCTAAGACCTCGCTAGGGTGTCCTTGAACCCAGTAAACCCTGCCACTTCATTCCAAAGAACAGGTAGGTTTGGGGAAGGACGCTCTGACTTGGTCTGAACCATCGGGATCGACCGTCGTGCCTCATTCAAGTTCCTCTCCGGCACTCTATCAAGAATGGACGGCTGCTGGATCTCTTCTGTTTACCCCTTGACCACCTCCACATGTGTCCTCGCTTGATCTCCCCATTCTAATGGGAGACCGGAACCCCAGCTCGCTGGAGTAGTTAGGCCCTTCTTCCTCTCCCTCTTCCATTTGAGACCATGTTTTTGGCTGACGATGTCCTATTTACAATCTGGGCTTCGATCTGTGCAGCTATCAGAGATTTGATCCATTTCTCTAGGTGTTTTGGTAGGATTCGTAAGTTCAGGATGATTATTACTTTCAAATGAGTTGATTATATTTCGTCTCATATTTATGTCACAAGATTCCCGAAGTTTCATGTTAAAATGTTGACGCGTTCTTGAGTTACATCGAAATTTGTGAAATCAGCTCTTGATTCAAGAGCTCCCACACCGCACCCTCTTGAATCAAGAGGGGAAATGACGAACAATAAAAGGCCTCTTCATTCGGCGCCAACCTCTTGATTCTGACATCCCTACACATAATCCGTCTGTATCAGTAATAAATGTTCCCTCATTATAATTGCCCTGCTCGGGTGCTGAACCTCACTTATCTGTGCAGAAACTGAGCTGCCCATTTCTTTCTGCAGCCGAATAATTTGCGACATTAGAGATTTTGAAAAATAAGAATATTTCACAAAACAGAAAGGAAATTACAAACGTACAAAATTGAGCAAAAGGAATTGCCAACTGCAGGAATCGAACCTGCGACCTTCGCTTTACGAGAGCGACGCTCTGCCCCTAAGCCAAGCTGGCACATGAGCGGTGATCCAAAGACTTCTCTATCATCTTGTTTCGAAATCGCACTAAAGATACACCTGAACTAATAGAGAATTGTTGGGGAAAGACGAAACCAATTGAGTTTATGAAAACCCAAAGAAGATTTCTCGGAAAAAATAACAGATTATTGGTGTGTGAGTTTTGGATGAGACATATCGGGATCGAAAGAACTTCTACGTTTTCCTTATCTGCTGAGGACCTCTGTGGATGGTTGGGTGGAAGTAGAATTTCGGAACATAGTCCGAGAAATTATCGATTTCACTCCTCTCCCCACTATGAACCCAAACATCCACAGAGGTCCTCAGCAGATAGGGAAAACGTAGAAGTACTTAGAATTTGATCCTCTTTCGATCCCGCTATGTCTCATCCAAAAACTCCACCTCACCCTCGCGGCCGTTCCTTGTAAGCTGTGTATTCTTTCCTATTGGTTTCATTTCAAATCTATTGATTGCAATCCATCTCAAATTGAGGTTGAATATGCCCTTTTTTCGATCCATCTCAAATTGAGGTACGCGATCCATCTCAAATTGAGGTTGAATATGCCCTTTTTCGAAGACGGGTGAGTAAGTTTGTACAGCTTAGGCGGATCTCCAATTTCCGCATTCTATACAAGGTACGAGTATTGGTCTGACTCTCTCCAAATTACATGCTCTCTCGCTGTCTCTAGCCGGTCAGATCGTGTAATATGAGGAGAGTCAGACCATTGCTCCAATGTGCGCGTCCATTCTCCTCGTCTGACTCATCCCACTTCTTGTGTACACTCGTCATATAAATTGCGATGCCAAAGATTCAATCCCAGTTGCTTTCGATGAGATATGAAAGTCTTCCTTAGTCCCCTCATTACCTTGATTGATCAATGTAGTCCTCAGGGCATAGTCAACCTTGTTGTGTATGATCGAGCAGCAACAAAGTTACCTATGCTCTGTGGTTTCATTAGTCATTGAATTATGTTTTCCGAGATAACCTATTATTACACATATCGTTAACAATATTGTGAATAGGGATGGCGAAGCAAGAGGTTAATTCAAGTCTTCATTTTCATTCTCCACAGTCACCTGACCGGCGTCATTCTTAATTCAAGAGGGGGGTGATCGGCGACCTCTTGAATCAAGAGGGGGAGGGAGTTCACAGAGGAACACTCAGAACAAAGTTCAATCCATTCCGATTTGCATGGGGATGAAGTCTGGGGCGAGGCGATGCATACTTGCCAGACAAAGGGTCATTTACATGACGGGGGAGTGATGACGAGCCAAGTCTGGCTAGTGCAGTCTTCCCTCTTTTCACTGTGCTTGCTCTTGTGTTTTTGCTTTTTAAATTCGTTAATTTTGTTTATAATTATTAAATTTTTACTTTTCCACTGTCCGCCTGCATTGCCCTACCATCTATCCCCGTCATTCTCCCGCGGAAGAGCTCCGGAGAAGCCAAAGCAGGACGAGCAGCGTCATAACAGGTTGGTCGTGGTCTTTTCGAAGGTTTCCCTGGAGATTAGATGTTGCTGTCACATCAGTGATTGATCTTTAATATTTCAGTCTTCTCTTCAACCGTTTCATCGATCTTTCTTCTTGCCCCTAAGCCGCCCAACTCCAAATCCCTACGGACCTGCCGTTGGTATGTTGAATTTTCTTTCGATTATTTGTGTCATGTGATCTTTGATCTTTGGTATTCTTGTCCACTTCAACCTCTTTTCGCTGTCATTCCGTTTTAGACGGAGCTGCTCTCTTGCCAAACGGATGAGACTACTGCACGATGTCGCCGAAGGAGAGATGGAAAAGGAGAGTCTTGCTTTTCGACTTGATTTTTTGATCACTTTGTACCTTTTGTTATTGCAGGCACACTCATCCATGGGCGTGGAATGACTCTCTTCATGTCCCCTTTGACTAAGACCTTGCTTGGATGTCCTTGTACCCAGTAATCCCTGTCATCTCATTCCGAAGAACAGGCGGGTTTGGGGAAGGACTCCTTCGCTAGGGTGAATGATCGGGAGCGATCCTCGTGCCTCTGCCAAGTCTCTCTTCGGCTTCCAATCAAGGATGCTGGATCTCTTCCCCCCTCGACAATCTCTTCGTGTCCTCACTTGATCTCCCCATTCCATAGTTGATCGGTCCCCCCCCCCCTCTGGAGTAGGTAGACCCTTCCTTCTCTCGCCCCCTTTCTTTTGAGATGCTGTTGTTGACAGACGAACCCATTTTTTACTTCCAAACCTGAGCACAGTTCTCTGTGCAATCTTGGCGTCCCTATGTTACCAGAGATTTGATCCCTTTATATTGATGTTTTGGTCGGATTCATTAGCTTTGGATGATTATTACTTCCACATGTGTTCATTTAATTCCATGTATCATGTGACTGCCGAAGTTTCACGTTAAAATATTGACGCGTTCTCGAGTTACATTGAAATTTGTGAAATGAGCTCTTGATTCAAGAGCCCCCACACCGCACCCTCTTGAATCAAGAGGGGAAATGACGAGCAATAAAAGGCCTCTTCATTCTGCGCCAACCTCTTGATTTTGACATCCCTAATTGTGATGCTGTTTTTTCCCACCAAGCCCTGAGATAATGATATCTTTATCGATTTAGCTTACTGAAAAAGTTAGGCAATTCAATAGACGACGCAGTACTTGGGGACGGAGACGCTCTCGACGAAGGAGTTGGGGAAGTCGTCGATGGAGAGAATCTCACGGTGAGACTCGCGAAGGAGACGACGGGCCTCAGACGAGGAACGATCCAGGCAGGTGAAGTGGACCTGATAACAGAATCATAAATATGCATTGACCCTGAGCGATTCATTCCTATCAGCATTAGACTTTGAGAAATTGATCGACACACTTTTCAGTCTATACATTATCCCGCACCTCAAGTGAGGGGGGAGAAAGTGAAATAAAGATCCGATTATCCGAACTAATTCTAATCCCACCTTCTTGGTCTCCTCCTCCTTCTCGATGGTCTTCTTGGGGCACTCAGGGACGGGAGTCTTGGAGAAGCAGACTCTGTTGGAGTACTCGATCACACGGGTCTTCTCGATGGGATCTGAATGGGGACCAATGATAAATTCATTCGTTTACTAGAGTTCTCATTTCGGGTAAATTTTTCTTCGGTCAAGTGGTGAGAGAGTGCATAGAATGAAGAGGTTATGCCATCGTCTCTCTCTCACTCTCATTCTCTTTATTCAGAGAATGAGAGTCTTTACTAACCAACGGACTCGTCGTCCTCCTTCTCGAAGTTGTACTCCTTCTTCTCCTTCTTCTCCTTCTTCTCACTCTCGTTCTCGTCCTCCTTCCACTCCTCGGAATCTTCCTGATCTTCGAACTTCTTGTAATTCTTCTTCTCCTTGATTCTCTCCTCGTCCATCTCGCATTCGTCGGACTTCAGAAGGAAAGAGCGGTGGAATTCCTCGAGGTCTTCTGCAAAATTAATACATTATTGATTGAATTTGACGGCATTTCATCCCTCAGTGCATCTAGCCATCTTCCTAGATCCCATTCATACAATCCCTAATTGATAATATGTCAATTATCAGGAAAAAATACTAAATTTCCTTGTTTGTTTGTTTTTCTTGGGAACTAACAGGACAAAATACTAACCTGTCTCCTCGTCGTCGGCCTTTCTGAACTCTCCCTTCTTCTCTCCGTCGAAGTGTCCGCAGAGTCCGCACTGCTTGGCCTTGTAGAGCTCGTTCAGCTTGATCTTGGTCTCGTATCCGTCGAACTTGACGAAGATGTCCTCGTTCTCGAAGATGACGACATCGCCGCGCTTCTCGAGTCTGCAAGTGAAGGAATGAGTAGACCGACGATACTCTAAATTCGAGGGCATGAAAATCTCGGCTGAATTCAGGTAAACTACACCAAGGTTTCGTCATTCTGTACACTCTATCGACCGGTTGAATTGAGAGAGAATGTATAGAATGAAGTGACAGCGCTATCATTTCTAGAACGTTAACTCTTCACCTACTCAAATAATTGGATATCTCACCCGTACTCCTCCATCTTCTTCTCCTTGACGATCTTTCCGTCGACGCTGACTTCCATCTCGTACTTGTTCATCTCGATCTCGATGGTGTTCTCGCGGGTGATCATCTTCAGCTTCTTCTCCTCACCGTTCTTCGAGTTCTTCTTCACAAGCACGGCGAACTTGGGCTCCTCCGAGCAGTCCTTGGCGAGGACGGAGTAGCAGGTCGTGAGGGGAGCACGGTAGATGATCTCGTCGAAGGTCTGCATGCGAGAGTCGGAGACCTCGCAGACGGGAGAGAAGGAGCGGAGCATGGGAGCCTTCTTCTCGAGGGTGAACCAGGTGGGGCGGAACGGAAGGCGGATAGAAGAGAGACGGAGGCGCTCACGGGGAGTCTCCATGGAGAAGTTGGCGTATCTCCAGGTCTGGGGTTCCACGGTCAGCTTGGCGAGCAGACGGCCTTCCTTGGGCGAGCGCTCGGTCTCGTCGCGGGTCTCGATCTCGCAGGAGACGGGGTAGAGTCCCTTGATGAGGGTAGAGAGACGAGAGAACTGGACGAGGGACTCCTCATTCAGGCGGTAGTCAGCAGAGATCTTGAGCTGGTTCAGACGGGTGGCCTTCTCAACCGAGTCGATCTGCTTCTTCTCGACGAGTCTCTCCACATACTTGATGTATTCGGGAGACTGATCCATCTGGACACGGAGAGTGACGGTCTTCTTCTCGTCGGATCCCCACTTGGTGTTCAACTTGGCGAGGATCTCACGGTGCTTCTGCCCCTTCATCTCCTTGACGGAAACCATTCTGGAGGGGAGGAGGGTCTGGAGAGTCGAGACGAGTTCCCAGTCTCTGTCCTCTCCCTTGAGGAGGGGCGAGCGAGAGACGGAGGCGGTCCACTTGCAGTAGGAGAGGGACTCATCACACATGGTACGGAGTTCTCCAGTGGCGCGACGCTCAACGGAGGATCCACGGGTCTCGAGAGTCATATGCAGACGATGAGTGAAGACGGGCTTGGAGGAGAGGGCACGGAGGTACTCGGAGAACTCGGAGCGACGAGACTTCTCAACGGTGACGTCGTCGTGAACGGAGAAGTGGGAGTGCTCAGAAGGGTAGAAGGAATCGAGTTCAATGTCCTCGGTCATCTTCTCCTTCTTGTCGATGGAATCGACGGAGAGACGGATGGTGTACTCACGTGGAGTCGTCTCGGTCTTCTCCATTCTGACCTCCAGATCGTTCTCTCCGACGAAAATGGGGGTGACTCCGTTCTCGATCTTCTCAACAAGGTTGCGGTGGATGTTACCGCGGACTGCGAATCTGACTCCGAGGGCCTTCTCTCCGTAGAAGCTGTTGATCTCCTCACGGGGCTCTCTCTGAAGGTAGGTGGTCTTCTCGACGGCGTTGGCGTACTTCTCCTTGTTGTTCTCCAGACGGATGTAGGTGACGGGGCGGGTCTGGACTCTCATCACTCTCATCGAGTCAGTCTCCTCGGGAAGACGGAAGTTGAGAGAGAAGACGGATCGAGAGGTAGTCTCCATCTTGAGGTCAGCCTCGATGGGAGTAAGCAGGTTGAGGGAGTGGACGAGTTTGACTCCCTGGGAGAAGATGGGGGAGCGAGTTTCGCACTGGACGACGTGCGTGGTGGCAAGCTTGGGACGGAGGGATACGGAGAGAGATCTCTCCTCGACGGAGGCCCTCACTTCACCCTCGACGGAGACGATGGTGGGCATCTTCCAAGTGATGTCAAGGGGCATTCCGATGGTGGTGGGAATGACGCGAGTCTTCTCGTAAACGAAGGATCCGACGAGTCCGGAGACGGAGTAGCCACGGGCGAGGACCTTCTCGAGGGAGGCGAGATCAGAAGCACCGGTCTTGAGGAGCATCTTGAAGGCGTCGACGAGGATCTTCTCCTCGAGGGGAACGAAGACGTAGTCCATGTCACGCAGTCTCATGTAGACCACAGCTGCAGAGTGAGCTGAGTTAGAGCGACGCTCCTGGATGCCCATCTTCTTCATGAGGGCCTTGAGCGACTCGAGGGGTCTCATCTCCGACGATCTCTTTCCGCGCACCATGATCTCCTCGATGGAATCCTCGTTCTCCTTAACGACCTTGTAGAGCTTGGAGATGAGCACGTGGATGTTCTCCTGGGAGAAGCCGATCTCAGCCATGTGAGAGTACCACTCTCCTCCGAAGAGAGTCGTGAGAGAGGCAGAGATCTCAGAGGGGATCGTGGACTCGTTGGAGGCGAGATGAGACCAGATGAGGTCAGATCCAGAGAGGTACTCGTGCGAGTAGTAAGAAGCACGGGAGGTGCGCGAGTCGAGACGAGAAGACTGGAGACGCACGAACTTGAGGGACTGCTCGATGTCACGGGCCAGGTCCTTCTCGCAGGGGATCTCGGAAGAGGCGAAGGACTTGAGGGCTGAGAGGACGTAGGAGTGCATGCGAGTCGAGGGCTCCTTGTTGAGGTGGAGGGTGATCTGGTCGATGATCTCGCGAGAGGGCTGAGTGTGCATCAGATGGTGGAAGGCGGCGACTCTGATCTCCACGGACTCGGAGGTCTTCTTGTAGAGAGGGAGGAGGATAGACTGGATCTTGCGGTGCATCACGCGGGTCAGCTTGCGGAGAGACTCGATGGCGGTGAGACGGACGGACTCCTGCTCTTTTCTGTCCTTGATGATCTTCTCGATGGGGTAGACGGCGAGGTCGATGCCGGCGTTGGCGAAGACCTTGAGGGCGAGGATCTTCTCGTAGTGAGAGTCGGCCTTCTCGAGGAGAGTCTCCATCTCTCTCACGTACTTCTCCTTGAGCTCACGAGGGCACATCTCTTCCTTCTTCATCTCCACGGCGAATTTCTCGGTGTTCTCTCCGCAGACTCCGTTCATCACAGCTCCGATCGACAGCCAGAGGGACTGGCGAACAACGGGAGTGCGGGCGAAGTCCTCACGGGCGAAGCGAAGAAGGTCGTGGACCATCTTGTCCGAGGGGTACTTGGTGTTGAAGAGCATCTTGAGAGACGTGACAGTCTGGACGGTGGAGAGGCGACGGGCGGTGATTCCCTCGATGAGACGGTAGATGCAAGGGTAGGTTCCCGCCTGGGCGAGGGCATCGTAGAAGAGAGCAGAGAGCTTCTCCTCCTTCTTCTCAATCATCTTTTCCAGCTTCTCAACCTCGCGAGTGGTCATGACACGGAGAATCTCGATGAGACGAGCCATTTCGTGGACAGTCTCCGACTTGAGGGACTCATCCTTCTTCGACTTCTCGAGATGATGACGAATGGTCTCGATAGTCTTCTCGGCCAGCTCCATCTTCTTGTTCATCCAGTGGTAGGGGGAGTTCTTGATGAGGGATTCCTCTCCAGTCATGCGGAACTTCTCGAGACGCTCCTCCCACTCGGTCGAGTAGACGATCTCCTCCTTCTTCTCGCTCTTGGGACCACGGATCTTGATTCCTTCCTCGAGGGAGAGAAGAGTCAGCTTGTTGGACACCACAGTAGCCATGAGCTGCTCCTCTCCAGAGACGGGAGTGAAGACGTACTGGGAACGGAGACGGACCTCGCGGATCAGATGCTCCTCGGGCGTTCCGTTGAGCTCGAACTCCACCACGGTCGAAGACTGAGTGTTGGCCTCCTCTCTGTTGAACTTGTTCTCGCAGGAAGGGCACGCCTCTCCGAAGCGGAGGTTGTAGCGGATGTCGACACGCTTCTTGCACTTCTCGAAGTTGATGGACTTGGAGACGTGGAGTCTCTTCTCCTCTCCAGTGGGGACAACGGTGTAAGAAGTCTCGCAGTCTCCCTCAAGAGTCTTCTCCTGAGTAGAGAAGAAGATTTTCTCCTCCCACTCCTTTTCCTCCCATTCCTTCTCGTAGGAATCACGCATCAGAAGAGACTTGTCCTCAGAGTCGGTGCGCGACTTCTTGGACAGGTTCAGCTGAAAATGAATTAATTAGAATTGAATCGAATCTATCCAAATATTCATTGCAATTTGTAAGTATTGATCCAACTTTTCATTAAATTGTGTAAGTATTGCGCCAATTCCCTCACTAGAAGTAAGTGTGAAACACTAATGAATAGTGTCAAAATCGTGCGACAATTTGTTCTAAGAAGAGGTTTTTTTTGCGCAAAATAAGGTCTATTATGCATGCACTCTCACCTATCAACAACAGATGAGAGAGCACTCAGAGTGAAAATACGATTTGCATAGGTTTCCTAGATTGCGCTACGGACAGAGAGAGAGAAAGAGAGGAAAAGAGAGAGAGTGATCGGAAAATGAAAGAAAAAACAGCTTTACCGTACCTGAATCATGTTGAGGATGGCTCTCTTCATGTTGGCGGACCAGGTGGGCTCCTCGCGGTCGAACTCGATCTCGGAGATGAGTCCATTCTCGTAGCGGAAACGAACGGGCAGGAGGAAGTTCTCCTTCTGCTCCTGAAATCAAGAGATTGGATAACATAATACAAGATCCGCAAATATTTACGGAATCGAAGCCAAATTTCGGAATAAAATGAAACAACAAGCAGACAAACCTCAGTGAGCTCGATCTCCTCGAAGAGCTCGAAAGGCTGGACCTCACGAGACTCGACGAGTTCACGCTGGGCAGATCCGACTCGAATCTTGTTGATCTTGAAGAGAACGTGACGATCGGATTCGAAGTTGAGGGAGAGAAGGGATTCGATGCGAGAGGCGGAGTTGGAAGAGGAGGGAAGAGGCAGTCCAGAGGCGATCTGAAAGGGGTGATTGAGGAAGGAATGAAGGGGCACGGGAGGGATGTTAGAAGAGAACGGGAAGAAGGTAGTGAGAAAAGATTGAGGCAAATAAAGGAAAAACTCGCCTGGCCGTCGAACTTAAAGTTGTACTGCTTGCCAGATTTGAAGACTTGATCGTATATCTTCTCGGGACGAGTCTCCCAGTTCTGGGAAGCAAAGGCCGCGGCCAGAAGCCCGAGGGCCACGAGGAATCTCATGACCTACAAATGAAGGAGGTGAGAGGTGGTTTGGCGGAGGGTGGGGTACGGTAGAAGGCAGAGGGAAGAGGTGGAAATGAGAAGAGTGGATTGATTCACCGTCAGTCGGCCCTGATTATATACCGACTTCGTCTGCCAATCTCCCGCTATCAGTGGGCCTTACTTTGGTACGGTCACAGTTATCTGGAGTGAGTGAGTATGGGGATTGGAGAGGGTGCAGAGTGGAGGAGGGAAGGCTCGAAGTCAGCCCGTCATTCAAATGCAGTCTGATTGGCATCCTGATATCACATGAGAGGGCCGAGATCGCCTGAGAATGAATGACCTCCGGTCGAAAGACGTCATCCCATCTACAATAAGTTCATGTTTGGGCCATTTCCGAGCAAATTGTATGGGATTCGATTGATTTAAGCAAATTCTTTCACTGAAAAAAGCAGTATTGCACTATTTTCGTCGCACTTTGCTTATATATGCTCGAATTTTAGTCAATTTGTAAAACATTTAGCTTCATAAAGCTTTCTAAACGCTAGTTCAATCATGCAAGAACGCATTCGCATAGATTTCCCCTCTGGTCCCGATTATGTCTGCGCCCCACGTGGACGCTGGGTACCCGAGCCGACTTCATACGGTAAGTGGAATCGTCCATCTTTCGCCCATCTCGGCGTCCTTTCCAAGGCCTATTCGGCGCCTTCCGTTCTCGATTCTGACACTTTTAGTCGCCATTTCTGTCACATTCCCAATCAAACCTCACTGCCATCGATCTCCCGGCATGAATACCGCGTTGGTACTCGAAACGTCCGACTGCTGCCTCAACTCGTCCCTCCCCATAGATTGCCACTCCACTTCCTGTTCCTCCGAAAACGGCGTGAGCGAGGAGCAAAACAACCAGGAAGAGGAGCAAGAACCCTGCTCGCACAGTGCTCAGATGGCACAGGAGGTACACTTTTCGCACGTTTTCAAGGCAATTCGCATCTTTATCAGGTAGTTTACTCCCTGGAATTCGCCGCCGACGCCTCGCCTGATGCCTTTTTGCCCACTCTCGGCGACATTTGCAGTCAATCAGGGTCGGTGCCGGCTCATTTTCAGCTGCTATCGATGTAATGCGCGAGTGGAACAGAGCCCCCGAGGTCGCCCACTCGCGAGAGTACTGCCCCCTTTGTCCCTCGCTCTCGTCGCTCGTGTAATTCATCCCTGTAATTCCAGCGTCCCTCGCTGTGCGCAACTCTGCCCATCCCGAGAGTCGACACACACCTTCTTCGTACTCATCGAGAAAGACGAGTGTAAGTGATTTGATTTGATTCTATGTACAGGATATGCTCTCCTGAGACGGTAATTCGGATGCTTCTATTGAAGTCGTACTGATTTTAGCTAAGAAAAAATTTTGATTAATTAACATAATTTTTAAGATTGTGTTTGTGATTACAGCGTCGATGTCCTGGCAGGGTCTCAACTCGCTGGTTTCAGTCGCCCGAGTAGAATATCGAGACATCGAGTAAGTTCCCTCCACGAATATGCTCACATCTGGGCCATGTGGTCGTTCTAATTGACGTTTCTTGTGGAGTTCTGAGCACGCAATATGGGATGCAGATGTTGTTGGGGAACCAAATTAGATATCTCGCAAATTATTTATTTATTATCATTTATCGGTTTCAGAAGCCTACTCGATCGGAAGAACATCATCAGCATCTTCGATCTGCCTAATTTCGGAATGTGCGGAGGCAGCGAAGTGCTAGCGGCTCTCGAGAAGGACATCCAGGTCGGTTGCCATTTAAGATATCCTATTGAAATTTGAATTGAAAGGGTGATCTGAATTTCATTTACAAGCGCATCGATCTCACTCTATTGGAATTCCAATATGGCCGGTCTCGTTGTCACCCGTTATTGGAAATTCCAATAAAGGAACACCACTAGCCACTTGAATTGAAATTCGGGCGATGATCTCTTCAAGACGAGATAGTACCTGGAATGAAGCGGCCATATTACCCTTCTTGAATTATACTAATGATTTCCTCCAAAATTTGCCATAATTCATTCATATCGAGATACGCAACCCCCTTGAAGGCATTGTTTGCAGAATCTCAGCGTGGCGGAGTCGAAGGAGAATTCGGATGCACCAGCGAAGGCCGACCCTGCTACGATCAAGAGGGCAGTCATAGTAAGTGGATTGTTATGAATAGAAAGTCCAAATTATACCAACTAGTGATTGCAGAAGGGGATACAGAATTTGATTACTGCAATGAGAAACTGACTATAAAAACGAAATGTTCAACGATTACAATGATACACTCTCAGAACTTGAGAGTGTACTAGACTACGGGAGGGTGACTCAGCTCTTGGATCGTAAGGCACAAATCTTCTTGCACTAACCATGCGTTCCACTGAGGGTGTGTAAAACCGATAAGGAACCCTCTCGAGCGGCGCGATACTTCCTCCTTCGACAGTGGAACAGACCGTCCCTTTGAGGTCATCCTCATCAAGGACGAGCTGAAGACGGAGAGCGAGGAGGGGATGCGGGCGCTGGCAGAGGACGCCTGCTTCGAGTGAGTTGACGAAAAGTGACCAAAATGAAAGATCACGGTGAGAGAGACAATGCATTTTTTTTAAATTCGTTAAGAGAAAGTATTGAAGAAAAAATAGATTTCGTGCAAAGAAATAACCTATCACAGACTACCATAATGAGTCATAGTAAGCCTGGAATTAGAAATAGTTAGTAAATAGTGAATAGTAATATAGTTAGAAATAGTTATAGTTAGAGTTAGTTAATTATAGTTAGTTTTGTTTAATTGTTAGAAATAGTAAGAAATAGTGAAATAGTAAGCTTGGAAGTGAGTAGAAATTGTGTCTCATGGCATTGGAATATAAAGTTATTGAAATATAATTTCAATAACGAAATAAACGATGGAAAAGCTGTTAATTGTGCAGCACGAACGCGAGGGACGTGCAAGCAGTGATCGACCCCGCCACCGACGACCACTTCTTCCTGCTGTTCGTGAGGCCGAGCCATAGTGAGTCATGAGCATATGCTGACTCGAGAGAGAATCGCCGATATTAGAGGTGGTGTAAATGTGTCAGTCAATCTATCCATCGTTGTTATCTTTTGTTCCAGAGCGTGTAATAATATTTGTTCAAATGGAAATGTGATTGAAACGGGCAACAAAATTAGTTCGACAGACGCACTGTTGCAGTCCTGGACAACATCGCGCTCATGCGACGAGGACTGCTCGAGAACAAAGTGACCATTAGGAAAGTAGCAGAATCAACTCCCGTGGTGCAGGACCGGTTCCTCGAGTGAGTTCGCCATTTTTCACAGAATGGCCAAACAGTTCACAGGCCAATGTTGCTGGTTTTTTCATAGCCTTGTTCCATGTTTTTTCAGGGATGCCTTTGTGATGAAATGTTGTCAATTGCAGACTGGTCGCCGATGGATCTCGCTGTTTTCCCGTCGATGTGAAGAAGAAGCTGAAGGAGGATGCGAAAGCAGCGCGTGGATCGGTCACTCCACGAGTAGCAGGAGGAGGAGTCTCGCAGACGATCAAGTCGATGATCGCAACGAACGGCTTGGCAACGCCCTCGCCCAGATCGGAACCGTCAGTGGAATTTCTCGTTATGTTCGCACAGCCCGCTGATAATCGCAGGGCAGCCTAAACGATAACTTGGGCGGACTTGCCGTGAGAGCAGAATGCATAGTTTGGCATAATGCCAGCAAATTTCGGTTCGAGAACCACTCGATTGAAATCGTGTAAATGGAAAAGCGTGTTGCCTTTATATGAAGAAAACTGGCTACTTTCAATTCCGCTCTTTATAACGCCGAGAATTACCAGCAAATGAGCAATGAGCATTAGATCGCTTGCATCATGTCCACTTCCGAATCCCTCTCACAATAAATAGCTCAGAAAGTTGCAAATGTAATTTTCAAATGCAATCGCAATGATCAAATCGACTGATGCAATCTCAGTCACATATTTTCACGTTTGCCTCGTGTTTTCGCCAGAAGACGAG
This sequence comes from Pristionchus mayeri, assembly GCA_036245805.1. Taxonomy (NCBI): domain Eukaryota; kingdom Metazoa; phylum Nematoda; class Chromadorea; order Rhabditida; family Neodiplogasteridae; genus Pristionchus; species Pristionchus mayeri. Next base: position 57,112,922 of record BTRK01000006.1, read on the forward strand.
GAAAGAAGGAGTTAATGCAATGGGCAAATACAATTTACGCACTAACTCTTCGTAGCAAACAGACGTGTTGGCAAAGCTTGCGTGGAAAAATCAACACTTCGAACCCTAAATCATGTTCAGAGGCACTCCTCCATCGGGCGATGCTCTCCGATCCTCACGAGGACCGACCAGTGGTCACATCGCCCGTCGTCTCGTCGAGGGATCACTGGGCATCCGATCGACGGTCACAAGAGAACAAGTGAAGAAGGAGAACCAGCTAGTCGCCTCCTTCGCCGGTTCGTCTCTTCCCTTTTCGAAATTAAAAAAATAATTTAATTTAATTCCCCCCCCCCCCGAAATTATTGAAAGATTTTTTCGAATTGAAAATTTAATTGTCGTTCTGTTATTTTTTGTATTTTGTAGAAATATAATAAATACAAAAAGAAGGAAGTGCGTTGTTTCTACTTCCTTATCGTTGCCCTCGAGGGAGTTGCTAATGGTCACTCGATTTGCAGCCGAGAAGAGGGCGACTCGTCAGAAGCAGCAGGCAGTCGCCAATCAAGTGAAAGAGGCATTCGAGTGATTCGCCCCGCCCCTCCTCCCCCACTCATTCACTTACCCCCAGTGCATTATAGGTTCTTTCCATTGATTCGTACTGCTTCCATGTTTCAGTGATACGCAGTCCTTTATAATAGTCGCCCTGACTACCCCCACCTCATTTTGTCGTCTCGTTTCCTTTACCTACCATGCTATCTCCATTCGCATCATTTCCTCTCGTTGTTTATGGGGAAGAACTTAGAGGTGCTTCCTTCTCCCCTTTCAAATCAGTACTCTCCCCTAGGCTACCTCTACGTCTTCCAACGATATTTCGCACAGCTTTCATCAGCTCGACCCAGTGTATTCCGACAAGTGTCTCACGTCTCTCTCACCAATAAGAATCTCGGGCCATATCACCACTTCCTGTTTCGACGAAATAGTTAAAATAATAGCGCCTCCGCATATGTCCTTTTGCCGACTCTTTTCTTCTCCTTTATTCAGGGCATTTGCAATATACACACCGCTTGGTTGTACTTCCCTCGGTCTTTCCACGCTGGTTCAAGGATAAATACGCATTTCCCGCCACGCGCCGCGGCGTCATTTGTTATCTGCAGCCTCTCACTCACTCGTTCCCCCCGCTTGTTTTCGTAATGGCCCCTCATTACTTGCGGAACAATGATCCCACGGGCATAACCCCCCCCCCTTCCCGCCATCTCACTCCCTCGCTCAATAGAGAGAGAGTGAAAAGAGAGACACATAGGTCATAGGTAGCAGCCAAGGGGCTCTCACTGACCCCCATCACTCAATCGATGTCTCCCAGTCTCCCTTCTCATCCCTCCACTCTCTCTCTGCCGCACTTTGCCTCTCTCTCCTATCCTGGCCGTTCCCCAGTGCCCACTATCACTCCAATCTTGCCATTACTCTCGCCAACCAACCCGCACACTTCATTACTCCTCCTCGAGTGTGTTTTCACTCAGCTTCGTATCAACTCCTTTCCTCCTCCACCTCTTTCACACACCGATCACTCTCCCCTTGCCGCTCCAATCCCATCTCCGGATTCCATTTGTCTCGCGTCTCCAATTCCATGTTCCATTCTCTCTCCTTTCTCCCCCCCCCCTCCCCTGCTGCCCTTCTCCCTTTCCTCTACCTTTCGAGAGCTCTCATCTTTCCCACTCGGAGCGGCTTTGCGTCTTCCACTTCCACATAATTGATTTCTCAGGAAGTATGTCGCACGTCCGATTTGGGGAAGTGGCAGATCGCACCGAAATCGTCGTTGAGCCCGTCGGCGATGCCGAGTTCTTCATGAACGTCGGCTTCCTCCAGGCAAGCCAACGTTTTGTGGCTAAATTTTCGCAAAAAGAGTAGTAGTATAACGAAGGAAACCGTGATATGTATTAGATTTAAAAGTATTACTGTTGCGTATGCATTAACACCGACTTTCTCTGGTTTATTTCATTATTCTCAAGCAAAATGGGATAGTTAAAATTGGCAAGTAGGAAATATGAATGTGATCTTCCTGAGACGTTGTACGATTTCGATTGAGTGGCTGAGGAAACCCCGTATTCCTAAAGGAAGGCTTTGCTCGTAGTTTAAAGAACTGGATAAGAATGAGGAGTGCATATCCGTTATTGCCCTTTTGAGTAGCTGAAGAAACGTCAAATTCAGCATTCTACATACAAGTCATTCTCATTCACTCCGTGATAATAATAAAGTCCAAGAAATTGGAAATGGGTGCGATGAATAACAGTGTTTGCACTTTTCTTTTGAGCTATGAAATCATGTGCCTTTCGAGGAGTAAGCCACGCGCTCTCTGAGATCCTATGAAAGAGACCCCGGAAAGAGTACTGTGTCCGATATTGCCCAAAGAATAGAAATAGACAGGGTGAGGTGTACGAAGTGTGATGATTACCGTGTGATTAGAAGTTCAACTTCGGATTATAGTTTCAGCATTTCTCTCTAGACTGGGGGACGATCATCCATGTCTTGAAATATATTTGTGATCGATGAAAATTGCAGGATCAGCACATCTACGCCATTCACGTCCCTCTTCCCGTGACGACGGCAACGATGGAGCGAAGTCTGGTGACGCCTGATGGCGATCTTCCCGTCCAGAGTGTTACCGTGAAGACGAGGGAGGGAAAGACGGGTACGAAAGTTTTTCTTGATTCAAGTAAACAAATTTAGTTGTGGAGCGATTCATATTACGTGGTGGAATACTCTCAAAAACACGTCCCAATCTCATCAAAAAGGCGGAATTTTGTCATGAGAAATAAATGCCAGTGATTGTAGCATTATTATCCACGAGAGGCGCTTAACTTTCTTTGACATCCGGGCTGGACGCGTGTTATCAACGAAACTATGAGGTTCTTAGAGAGTAATACCCGCCGTTTGCACCTTGAACGGACGATGGTTGCTGCTTTTAACTGCAATAGATCAATAATCAAGCATCATTGTTCATCCCATGAGAACGCTTTGACCGAGTTATATTTCAAGCCAACTTCTATTTTCGGACAAGGGGTAATGATACGCAACGCGTGGGAGCCTGAATCTCATTGCTTAGGAAACGTGTCCTGGGGGTAGTCCAATCTTAACAATGCGGTTTCTAAACGATACCATGGTCTCATTATTACATGTATTATATTTTCACGCAATCCAACATAGAGAGAGGGTGAATAGATTGCTCAAATTTTAAACATTAATGCTTTCTCTAAGAGAGCATGAACTTGGCGTTCTCATTAATCTCTTGTAGTTTTGTATTCGTCTTCCATCGACCACTTGGCATTCTGCCTCTTGTTTACACTAATTGAATTTTTCTCGAATTTTCTGCTCGAATCATGCCCCTCTCCGAGTTCGAAAAGACAACAAAAATGACCACATTTCAAAATCTAATTGTAGCCTCTGCAGAACTGACAATAATAAGCCATGAAAAGCACCTTAACATATCTAGCATCCGGGGCTTATCATCAAATCAATGTTTGCGAGCAATAAGACTATGAATGAGGAAGAAACAAATGGGGGTGGAGTGTCCTTCTTTCCAATATTGCCTTCTTCCTAGTGCCTAGCTCTAGAAACATAATAAAAAACGAAGATAAAAACAAAAATGTAAGCCTATTTTCAGAACTGGAGTTGGAGATCAAGTTGGACGGCGTGCACGGACAGGTTCAGTCCTCAGTCGCCCTCGCCGTCGAACCCGCTATCAAACTCGTCCTTCGCGCCTCGGTTCTCAGTGAGTTCTCACCCAATTGTTATTCCAATCTCTGAAAACAGCCCCACCACCCACCCCCCCCCCCCCCCCCGGAAACCTGAGCCTATACAAACGAATCAATACATCCCAATGAGCCACAATTTAAGATATCTGAACTACTAAATTGTGAGAGTTTGGAAGTGGGGGGGGGAGAAACTAATTGAGCAGCAGCCCCTCCAGCGGGGCTCTAGGGCCAATTTGCGCGCCGGGTCCGAATGTAGTTGAGGATGGGAGGAAATGGAATAGTATCACGGCATTTTGTTGGCACAATTGCAGAAAATATCTCTAGAATATCTCAGAAAATAAAACAGTGTGGGCAAGTGAAAGTGGTTTCCCATATCAATAATGTACAATGCGGTGTTCCAGAATCACACGACGGCACTCCCTCTCTCAAGCACGGCATCTCCATCGTTGCCCGACTCGACGCCGACGACGCCTCGTCGGTGGCTTCTGGAGCGCCCGTGGCGTGCCAGTGACGTCACTCATCATCCTCTCCACACCTCCTCATCATCCTCCTCCTCTTTTCCCCACACCCACTTAATCTCGGTAGGAATCAGCATCATTGTGATCACATTCCTCTTTCGCTCCTAGGGGATGAATCATTTTTGGAACTGGCCATTTCAGAGGGTGAAAACAAAATGACTTCAAAAACAATCCGTTTTTAATGATCAGTTCTAAAATTTTGCAATCCCCTTCTCCTAGAGTTGACGTACGGTATAGATTTCGGCATAATTCTATCCCTGCTTTTCGTCCACACTATTTTTAGGCTTCAATTCCATCTAGAAATGAGTGGGGGCTTCCTCTCGCGCGCGTATATGTCTTGAGCCTGTGAATAAATGAAGTGGTCTTCTCCCCTCCTCTTTTGCACACACACACACAAACACAAGTGAATGAATCTTTTTCTCCTCGTCGTAAGTCTCGAGATTCGGGATTTACCATCATTATGGCCTCTTTGGCGTCGTTCCCTCCAGATCATTCATGCTTCCTTAGGTTTGTGAGCTGAGAGAAAACAGTCGACTTGCGGTGTCTCATGGTGTCTTCCTCGAGGTGGGCACACAACAGTTCCGCACGTTTTCTTCCCTCGCGCTTGCTTAGAAGTTTAGCGTCGGGGCGCGTGGATAGTGCTGTTTACGCTTGTCACGATGCCCTTCCCTCTCTCCCTTTCCTTTCTCCTCCTCTTTTCAGCTTCCCTTTCAGTGTATGTCGCTGTCTCTCTCTCTCGATCATCCAACTGTTCCCTACTTACGCTAGTCTCTTCTTCTTCGAATCGATAAACGGAGTAGCCAGTCCTCAGTTGCTCCCTTGTGTCCCTTCCTCCCCCCTTCCTCTCTCTCCCTCCTCTCCACTCCCTTCCCCTCTTTCCTCTCTCACTCAATCGCTTCACCCCCAGTCTGCATTCAACACATGAGGACGACAGCACCTTTGTCCCGCGCCTTACTTACATCACTCGTGGCTCCTTCTTTCGACATCCTCCCACTTCACTCTATCTCTCCTCCTCCTCCTCTCTCATTTCGCCCTCTCAAACCCGCTATCGCAGACGTTATCCTTCCACTTTGTTGTATTCCCCCTCTTCCTCGTCTTTTCTCCATTATCGGAATCTCCGTGACAACCTGAGCAAGGGGCTCGGTTTCTTATCTTTTACCCTTCTCCCCTTTCCCTAATCCCAGTTAGTTCCCATTTTGCTCATGCCGAGCCGCGTGTCCCGTTCCTCTAGAATTTCTCCCCATCCTCAGTTTTATCTCTTCATCATAATAGTTTAACAATTCACGATAGCACAAAGTTCATGTGATGCCTATCTCGTCTCTATCAGATCACATCTCATCTTCTCCCTTCCTCCACTTCCCTGTTCCAATTCATGATATCTCTTAGTTTACACTAGTTCGAATGTGACCGTCGTTTCTTCATTCTCAACATCCTTTCGTATTTGTCGAGAGAGAGAGCGTGTGTGATATGAATTTCGAACTCAGTTCGCATTGCTCTAACTGATCCCTCTCGACTCTCTCAGAGCACATCTCCTCTCTCACACACACTTCTCTCACAGCTTCAAGCCTCCAACAACTGCCATGGGCGATGACACGCAAGTGCGAATTTTTACTACTTTATAATTTTAATTATGGTTTTATTGAAGCAAAAGGCGTCCACAGTAATATGCTATACGATAGCACGGTGTGGCTCTCTATTTCCGAGGAAATTACTCGAAAAAAAAAGCGTCGCGCGGGGATGCAAAGAGTCAAAACAACTGAATTATAGAGATGAAATCGAGAGAAAGCTAAATGAATACCGTAGCCAAATAAGGCCGCTCCTTGCACATACGGAGGAAATTCCAATTCTCGAGACTCTCTCGTGGCCTTAGAATTTATGCATAACGAATGTAGGGACCTCCTGAAAAAAAAGCAGTACAAGGGGCCTATTTGATGCAACTTATCTCGTCCAAGAACACAATTGGTTTGCTGTGAGATTCGAGTGTGGCAACTGAATGGTACATAGAAGATAATGTTCGTTCATAGTCCTAGTCTCGCAAAAGTGGAGAGAATATACATGTAACGGGTTCCCGAGAGGGCAGGAAGTGTAAGTGTATTCGGGGAGGAAACCACATACTTGCATTGTCATTACATTGTCCGTCATCTCCAAACTACCCGGCAATTTATTGTACGTGGCCTATACTCTCTAGAGTATAATGAACGAATACTCAATAATAGCCGAAAAATTCTGGTCTAAAATATGTAAATGTTAACGATGAAATTGTGATCTCAGATGATCGTGGTGCAGACCCAGCACTCGTCCGTCCTCCACGTGTACGTCCAAGGAAACCTCGAAGAGGTGAGTCGTTGAGGAGGCCGAGGGCACTAGGTCGGATGAGAACTATGACGTCATGCCGTCTTTGATATATCAAAGGAGGTATGACGTCATAGTTCTCATCCGGCCTAGTGCCAGGCCGAGGCATCCACCCTTTCGAAATGGCTAGTCCCTACTATGCTAGAAGTCGTCTCAGCAATTTGTAGTCACACCTACAACCGCATTCAATAGATAACAAGTGGGAGAAAGATTCAAAGTGCTCCTTGCACACAAATTTGCTGGAGATGTACTCTATATGCGGCACTAGGGCGGCAAGAACGGATCACGGGTCGACCTTTTGACCCTCTAAAACGGGTCGGTGGATGACAGCCCGGATTCGGGTCGAAACGGGTGATCATGTTGAACGGAGAGAGCGCAGAGATACGAGTCTCTCGGCGCTCTCTCCCTTTATCGCACTCTCTCGCTCTTGCTCTTCCTTTCGAGAGGGAGTGAGAACCGCTTCTACCCGAAATTACGGGTCAGAAACGGGTCAGGGTCACAAAATCGGGTGACCCGGCGGAATCGTAAATAGCGCGGGTCACTCGTGATCCGTTCTTGCCGCCCTATGCGGCACTCAGCAATGAAAACAAGATAAATAAAGGCGATTCTTCATAGAGGGTTTATCCATCTCAGTTCCTCGAACAAAATATGCTTACGTCGCAGAGCATTCATCATTCCGTTCTCTGAACCACTGGTGTTCGTGTCACATGTGTTTTTCATGGTTCACCGCTATTTATGGTGAATAACGTGAACCATAAACAGCAGTGGTGCCTTGACTGTGAGTGGCCGCGTCCAGAGCAAGGGTCCAGTAAACAACGGGTGTCAGAAGTAAATATTTGGCGAGCGCGCCCCGTCACAAGAGAAGGGAATTCGTAGCAGGCAACAACGAGTGCCGTTGGAAGTTGTCTGGCCCACTCTCTATGCATTTCTCAGCAAGTATCAACATTATTTTCATAAGAACATTCAACAAATGCCCAATAAATTCAGTATTGGTTCTGTGTAGTTTCTCTCAATAATTAGCAAACCCGAAGATGTGGGGCTCGCGGTAGATCGGTGTCAGAAATAAATTCATTAGCATAAATACGCAATTCCATTTGCAGATCCAGCACAAGACGGTCATTCTCACCGTGCACGATGTGGGCACCAATCGTAAGTTGCTTGCCCCTTCCATCCCACGTCTCGCCCCCTCCCTGCCCACCCCTCACAATTAGAGTCCAGCCGTCCGTCTAACAAGATGAATGCGCCTTCTGAGGGGAGAGAAGGCGCAAGGAGAGCTTGAGAATATTCATGGTAGGAACGGCTAATAGGGGAGGGAGTGGGGGGGAGTTGACGAGTTTGGAAGGAGAGCTGTCTGGCTAATTCGTTGCATTCACACGGGCTCTTTCAGACAAGTCATTCATCCGATTCACCCACCATCCCTCGATGGCTGACGTAAAGGTTGGTAAAGGGACGAATTCTCTCGTCAATGTGACCCGTGAGAGTAAGCTCAAAGTGAAGAGACAATTCCCACGAAGCCATCTCAGTAGATGGTGGAGATGAGGGGAAGACGAGTATCATCATTTAGACACCTTGTATGGTGGTGGGGGGGGGCATTTCCCAGCCAAAATATGTAGATAGTACGGTTCAGCACAGATGTTTCAAGTTGTTATCTCAAAAGAAAGGAGAGTTATGAGCCGTTGCGGAAATGTCGGTTGCGGAAATGTCGCCCCCACTCGTCATACGGTCCCAGAAGAAGAAGCAGTTTGCGTGCATTACGAGGGAAGAGACGCTTTCCAGAACAAGGCGGTCTTCCTACATGTTTGCGTGCCCGGACAAGAGGATGGAGCAGCTGAGTACATCGGAGAGTGAGTAGTGGATTGGAATAGCCTCAGTCGACATGCTCTACTCAATCTGCGCCATCTCAATTTCAATTTCAATTTATTTATCCACCACAAAATAAGACCGGGTAGCAGAGGGTAATCTTCATTAGGTTTTGGTAGATATCCGACATATTGGGACGACGTAGTACGTATCGACGTATCTCTCTCCGATCAGAATGACTAGAGAGCGGAGAGGAGAGTGTGAATATGAGGAGAGTGAGTGGGGACACTTCATAGCTTCTCCTCTGGAGGGAAGGGGCAATATTCATGCAGAAGCCTTGCTTGTCATCTGTAGTCGCACAATCTCGACACTACTACCTGGAAGTAAGCAAGGAAAGGCACTCTTAGCAGCGTTCGTCATTACAGTCACTCTGCGGGGACGCGAATGGGTTTCGCATTTCAAAGTGGACACTTGCTATGGCACTGCAAGGAATACTCTTATCGCTCGCCTGAATTCTGAACCCCTCACAGTGGACGGATACAGAATATGCTGAATGAGGAGAGTGTTCCCAAGGAAGCCATATAGCTCTAGTGCCCACTTCGTAATTCGATACCCACCCACATGCCGCCCCCGCACGGAGAGACTGTTATTCGGGATCCTGCAAAAAGTGTATCTCCTTGTTCGTTTCCAGTGGAGATCGTGTGACTACCGATGGCATAAACAAGAAATGAAAATACTCTATCCCACCCCAGAAAAAAACGAACTAGGGAGAATATACTTGTGGGCTCCTGAACATGAAGAATGCAATTTCTACAGGCATGACCGTGGAACAATGTTGCTTTTCATTCTGTGTCCCTCTCAGTTGAGCAGAGACCGCATAAGGGTTGTCAGGAGCACTGCTTATGAATGCATGCGAAGCAAAACAGGCGAAACATCGGCTTTGTTTACGACGCTTAAACCGATAGGCAAACAGAAGCAAACGAAAATAGTGGTGATTCACGGAGGGTTCACGAGGGCAAGACTCTGAGGAAGAGATGAAAACTTGGTTTTATTGAATTCTTGCTATAAAAAGATGCATGCAAGAAGGATAATTATGTAAGCAATTTTGTCAATAGCATGGCTTCAAATAGTTCAGAAAAATATGCCATTCCCACACCCATTTGTGAGAGGAGGATAGGCTATTTCCAGAATGAATACGAAAGATGGTATTAAGAGCAACTGCATCGATGACATGAAAGGATTCAAAAAATGTAAAAAATGCAGTTTCCCCACTCTGGCTGAGATAGGGGAGGATCTGGCGTGTGTTCTGGACAAGTTCGAAGTCCAGTCGTGCATCGCCTTCGGAGAGGGCGCTGGAGCTAACATCATCTGCAGATTTGCTGTGAGCATTTTGTGAAAATCTACATAGACATGTAACGGCGCATGCCGTCTTCTCGGCTGAGTTAGTGGATTGTTAGGCCAGTTTCAATTTTTGCGGATTCCGGAGTGCCCACCTATCGTCTAGCCTGTTTTAACCAGATTACTCATTGGATATGCTGATAGTCTATATGAAATGAGAGTGTCCTACGATAACTCATCTGATGATCACTATGAATTGCCATCCATTAGAACAGCAGACGAAGATTAAATTATGAAATTGATGGATGACAAGCAAGGTAGTAAAACAAGCATCATCAATCAATATCGGCAGATGACCTACCCTAACCGTGTGCTGGGAATCATCCTCGTCCACTGCACCTCTACCACCGCCGGGCTCATCGAGTACTGCAAGGACAAGGCAAGCACTACCACTTTTGCCCAGATTTATCATATATATTTGTCAAATATGGCATACTGAATTTCCTTCATTAGAGCTACGAATACCTAATCTGCTTAACAAGTATAAATTATGTCCGCGTAGGCAGATTAGAAGTGAAATTTTTTATTTATTTACAGCTCATCAACATTCGTCTGGAGAGTGGCGTGATGTCGGACGGTGCCTGGGAGTTCCTGGCCGCCCACAAGTTTGGATCGGTATGCGAATCTTCTCCACCTAACATAGAATAGTAATCAAGCGATCGATTGTACTACATGCAAAATAATCTTCATTTTCTTATATCCTCGCACTATTGCGCAATCGACAGCTTGGTTACGATTCAAAGTCTCCCCCTTTTTCTATAATACTGTCCCATTCCGGCGCTTCTCCCTCTTCAGGACGTAAGTTGCCGTCGAGTACAATCGTGTTTGGCGCAAAACGAATAGATTGTGAATAGAGTTCGAGAAAGGATACATTTTATGCATTCTGGCACCACTGGACTGGCCAAGAGATTCTGTAGAATTAAGAGACGATAATCCCATTCCGAACTCTATTGTCAATCCCTGTGAGATTGACCCTATCTCAACACCACTTTCCTACCGTACTCAGTTTCCCCACTTCTGATCACACACCACATTGCTTATATTGCTTGCGTTTTACCGTTTGAGTAGTAGTCCGTGCCCGGTGTTCGAGTGGTACTGGCGCCAGTGCCAGAATGCCAGCCCTACCAGTATCAGACTACCACGCCTGGTACTGGTATGGGTCTGGAATGGTTCCTGGAGGGAGGAAAATTGCTTGTTTTCAGAACGAAAAGGACGACAAGCAGCTGTACATCGAGGGGCTGAAGAAGATGCTCAACCCGAAGGTACATTTCAAATGTTTATTTAATTCAACGCATTTCAATTGACGAATCTGTCCAAGTACCTCTTCGCCTTCTCGAAGAGAACCGACCTCTCCTCCGATATCGGCACCAAACTCGACACGTGAGTTGCATTGCAATAAGAGACGAGTTAGCTACTGGATACTTGTGTATTATTGCAACTACTGGAAAATAAGAGAGAATAACCGAGCACGTTTAGTTGTTCACTTCGAAAATGCGAACCGTGAATTCTGCGAATGTTAGATGCGAGAGTATGCTCAACATCCCTGTCGTAGAGAAATTGATTCAGAATCCCATGGAAAGAATGTCCGAATAGCGAACGAAGTGCTCACATTTTCAAATGGTTCAGTGTGGACGCACTGCTGGTCTCGGGCTCGCGGGCGCCCAACCTCCACACCGTCTACACGACGCACAAGTCGATGAACAAGAAGAAGACGACGCTGCTCATCGTAGACAACGTCACCGACGTCATGGCTGAGGCTGTGAGTACTGTATTAATTGATAAATCTGTTCAGGATTCTGCGACACGAATGCGCAAAGGGCCATTCTGTAATAGATCGTGTATTTAAGACACGAAGAATCTTCTATTGCGAAAGAGAGAGAAAAAAGGAGGAGATTGTTCAAGATAGTGTTGGAGAACTAGCGTAACCTACCGTAGTCTAGCGTAGCCTAACCTAAACCCTCCCTCGTAACGTATGGTAACTGCAGCCCGACAACCTGGCGCGCTCTCTGATCCTCCTCTGCAAGGGTTGCGGTGTGCTCTCCGGCGTCTCTATCCCCGGAATGGAAAGACAGAGAACACTCAGCAGGTAGACTTCAACTATTTTCATTAAAAATTCAACTAGATAGCTCGGTTTCTTTGGAATCGATCATATAGATTCACTCATTGGTCTCAATTTTGAAAAAATTAGCCACATTTTGCTTCCATTACACAAAAAATATTTTTAATGAGAAGTTAATTATGGTTTTTAAAAAAATCGTACAGACTTCATAATATTTTTAGTGCCTAAAATGGAACAATGATGAACAAGAGTTAATAAAGAGTAAATTGCAGTTCGATGGAGGAAGCGGATCGTCCGCGCCGTCTCTCCGTCACACAGCCTGCAGCTGCAGCAGCACAGTAGTCTTACTCCTCATCTTGTAACTCAAACACTCCGCCATCTTCCCGATTCCCAAGTGTATCTCTCCTCCCATTGCAATGCCTTTTCCAAGTCAACCCTATCTCATTCACGTAGTTTAGATACCTATCTTTCCTCTAATTGATGTTGGTATACTGTAACAAGTTTCCTGTGGCGGATCAGCAATATAGTGTAGCCTCGATTCCCGTCCACTCCTCTCTCCATTGTAAAATGAAACGTTCCGATCGATCGATAAAATACTCAAGCTTTGCTCGATATGCAGAAAGAAAATCCGTTTATATTTCGATACGATTTCAATACAGCAGATGGCACGACTATGACAGTACGGGGGGTCTCTGAGATATGTTCGACACTGAATTAGAAGGGAAATCCGACCAGTAAAGGAATAGTTATTAGATGAGACAGATTGAGAAGCACCGGAATTTACCCCCAATCTGATTGAGCGACAAAAAGTGCATAGGGCTATACAGGGATCTACGAGGTGGCGACGTCAAACTTCGGCGACCGAGTCAGATCCGTTGAAGTGATATTTGTCGTTGAGATATCGGAACGATTTCAGGATCACCGTCAGGAACCACACCTGGAATGTCAATATATTTATTGACGAAAAATAATTAAATCCTCTTGCTTACCTCAATAAAAACAATGCCGAGCGCGACGAATATTTGCATCACGATGATCAGTTCTTGCTCTGAATTTGCAATTTGATATTTTGTTTTTGTTTGTTTCCGTGTACCGATCGTGACTTTGCCATTGACGATGATTGGCGGATCGCGGAACAAACTCGTCTTGAACCCCAGTATCAACAGCAGGAAAATGACGAAGAAAACGCAGATGAGGCAGGTCTGAAAATAGTAATTTGTATGCGAGCGATGCAACCGGGAACACGAGGAGGCCCCTCTCAGCTATTCACAGATGAATAAAGCTTCTTCTTTTCATTCCAGTTCTTCGAGATCTCATCATCTGCTCCTTCCTTCCTTCCTTCGGTGAGTTCAAACACCCAATTCCCGCTCCTTGCCGCTCCCCCCTCAACTCGTGCTTTCCGCCTTCTCTTTCTCTGACCACAATAGTGAATGCCCTCTTTCTCTCTCTCTCCACATCCCTCAATCATGTTCGACGACTCCTCTCAGTTATTTGACATCTAAATGTGTCCAATCCATTCAATTCCCTTCGGGATAACTGCCTCCCCCCCACTCCACTACTTCCCCGTCTGCCCAGAACGCGAAATCCATTATTATTCACGATGGAAGGAGTGCCCTCATGGAGAACTTGTGTTTTGACGCCAATATCATTGAAATAGTCGTGGATGATTGGAGAAAAAGCAAAATAGAGCGAGAGAGAGAGATTGAGAGAGAAAGAGAGAGAGAGAGAGCAACGAACTTGGAAGCAGATGAAGAAGGAGACGATGTGTCGATGCTCGATCCTCACGCCGATCAGGAAGACCAAATTTGCCGTAATGAGCACGAATGCTGTCAAAATCTGCAAAAATATGTATTTTCGAAAATGTTTTTGAAATTATTATCCAAATTACCTGGAAGACGCCCTCGACGAGCGACTTGTCTTCCCTCCCGAAGGATTTGACCACGTAGATGAAGAAGATGAGCGCGAGAATGATGTGGAACAGCGCGATGATCATCGACCCGCGCTGGAAGTGAGTGCATCGTAAATTGTTGTACAGAAAATTAGCAAATAGTCGTTGCGACGTTCTGCGAGAGTTCTGTCCGACTCTTTTCATTCTACACACTATCGATTGAGGGAGTTCACAGAACGAAGGTAATGGTGTATCAGTTCTCGGGCTTCACACTGGAGCAGAGGAGGACTAGATGAGGATCAGAGAGCATTGGGGTAATTGGAAAATTAGACTTTGAATAATTTTAATAAGTAAATACTTGATTATGAATTACAGGGAGGCATAGACGATGGGTTTTAAACAGGTAATGTGCTGATGAATTCTCGTGAAATAAAGTGGCGATGGATTGATCTCATATAATGTGATAATGGATTTTCTCAAATGCATTTCTAATGGAATCGCAGACTGATGGATCTTGTTTCTTATATCTTGGAAAGAGTTAAATATCATTGATTAAATATCGCACCTCGGCGTGCAGATTTTGGAAACAACAAGTGTACTGGCCATGATGCGGGTTGAAGTTGTCTACCTGCAATGTTGAATTGTCGAATACAACATACGTCTTCTGGAGCTCTTGGGACTAATTTTCCTTATCAAAATAACCGTCACTACTATTCCAATACTCCAGTACAACCTATATTTCCAGCATGGCTAGAAGCAAATCCTGTCATACCTCGAGTTCCTAAACTTGAATCGCCGTACATCCCCTACAGTTACAGTACCCCTACAGTATCTCTAGTGATTCACTCACAGTGGGCGAATCACGAGCGCTCGCCGTGGGAACGCATGGCATGAATGAGAGTGCGGGAGAGCCCGCAGCACGATCGATATACCGAGGCAGGGCTAGTGGTGAGGGAGGGCGAACGGCCAAATCTGAAGACTGATTAGAAGTGACAGGACGTCGAGGGGACACATTGAATACGGTGCATCTCGGAACGAAAGAAGGACCAGCAAATTCAGAAGAAATGAGTAGTTTTCGAAAACGGTAGAAATACGGTGAACTCAAGAAATGCTGAAGAAATTGGAGGATTTCGATAGATGCGCAACAATATTTAATTGGTATTAATCTCAAGGTTGATGCGATGTTCGCTTATAGCGTGGGAGTGTCGGAAACTGGAGATACATTTCGATACCGTCAAACGCGAAAATATTGAGGATGTGCGGTGGTGAGGTGGGGGCGTGGTGCCGATGCATTACCGGTGAGTGGTTATCTGATTAATCATAACATTCCTTCACAATTATTTCATAGCCATAACATCATTGAGTGAAGTTCGCCTTTTAGCTGGCTAGCGGGGAGGTACCGAAACTAAAGGTACGTTTCGGCACTTTCGATACGGTCAAACGCGAAAATAGAATGGACGGTTGGGGCGAAGTTTTCGCGGGGGAGGTACGATTTCGAACTCGAAGAGGCGCACATGAGACGAGCAGGAAATAGGAGAATGTCAATTAGTGTAAACAGTGAAAGGAGACGAAGTGTCAAGTGGTCGACGAAAGACGACGACACGACGACTAATAAGGAGGATGAATCAGAAAAGTGTATGACCCCTCCAGGTGTGATGGACGGGAGAGCGAAACAAATCAGAGACCGTCGAGGGGGGCGACGGAGGGATAGTGGAGGAGATGAAGGAGGAGAGAAGAAGAAGGAGGGGGAGAAGAAGAAGAAAGGACGGACTTGTGATGAGTTCTGCGGGACGCACGACGTTGTCATATTGCTGTAGGCCCTCTTGTCTAGAATCTCATCTCCGCTCCCCTCCTTCCTTTCGATGGGTCTCTCTCTCTCTTTTTCTCGATCAAATTTCGAAGCGACTCACGCTCGCTTTTCTCTTTCTCTCTCTCAAACTCTCCGGGCGGGGTCTCCCACGGCTATTGGAAGACAAATTCTGATCGAATTAGGATACAAGTAGCAGAGAGAGCAGGTCTGTGGGAATTCGTATGACGAAGGAGGCAGAGTTCAGGAACGATATCGAGGTCTCTTCATTCAAGGCACTCTCTGGACAATTTGAGATGCGAGAGTGGAAAGAACTCAACGAAGGAGGCTGGCGAGACCAGTGAACGAACACGTGCTCGAATAGAGGGAGGAAGAGGAAAAAAACTTAATCGCGAATGCGCGGAAACGATAGAATACATGGAAGTAATGAGTTTCTCTCCACTCTTATTAGTCCATCTCGCATATTGGATGAATTGAGTGAGATGGTGAAGGGAGCAGGAAGAGTAGTCGGAGCAGGGGGGGGGGGCGAGGGCTTCTATTTTGCCTTTCTCCCTCTACATCCACCCTCGCATTCCTTCCCTTTTTTACTGCTGCTTCTTCTCTCACGATGACAAAGAGAATAGGGCCAGCGACTGTGCTGGAATACAGTCAATTGGGGAGCGCACACGCGCGCGCGAAATGAATAAGGAGGAGGAGGAGGTTACGGTAGCTTTTGGGGGATGGAAAATGAGGATACGGTAGTGGTGGGCTGTGTCAGATGAAATATTAGTTGCAGGGACGGCTGAAAAGCGATAGGATCACGTGAAGGAGGGAGATTACGCCGAGTCCTCTGATCGGGACGACGAGAGAGGGAACAACTGTTCGAGAGTGGAGGAATGCAAGAAGGAGGAAGAGAGAGAGAGAGATAGAGACTAGACCTCCAATCCATTCACCGCCCTTCTCATCCAAAGAGGACTGTAGACAGAAAACGAGGATACGAGAGAAGAATGAAGGGGATTGAGAGAGGGAGGAGGGATTGGCAGGCAGAGAGAATCGGGCAGTTAGTGCCCTGTCTCTTTTCTTCCGTCGAAGAGAGCTGACATACCGAATCTGTCGCCGAGGGGAGAGAGACTCTCAGCGAGACTTCGATAAATAACAAAAACAAGTTGGTTTTCGAAGATGCAATGCCTTACACTCCTCAGTCCGTTCACTCTCTCATCAAGAGAGTTGTGATTTACGTCTCGACAGCTACCATTGGAACATATCGACGTCTGCTGGAGCAAAGCAGAAAATTGATAGGGCAGCAGTGTTACAAGATGAGGCGCGGATTAACGAGCTCTCCCGATAACAGGTGTGTGTAGGAGAGATCGATTGATTGAGGGGAGAAGAGCGAGAGGGAGGGAGGGAGTGGAGGAGGAACACATGCCACAGGCGGCTGTCGAAGTCGAATGAGAAACATGGAAGATTGAGTTCGAGAAAGGATACCACAGTCTCCTCATTAAATGCACTATTTTGCATCTCAATCACTCGGAAAAGTGTCTGAAATGAAGAGCACTCTGCAGGTAAAGAATGTTTTTGGAACCATAACTGTTACTGTGAGAACAGAATGCGTAGTCCGTGGTGTGGTGTGCGAGAGTTATCACATTGTGTTGTATTACTCGCGGAACGCGGGACAAAAAAGTTCCGCGAGTAATACAACAAAATGTGATAGCTCTCGCCCACCACACCACGGACTACGCATTCTGTTTTCACAGTATGAGATGGAACGGGCAGCTACTATAGTTCAAAATTTTTGTGATAATTCGTTCATTTTACACACTATCATCGGTGAGAGAGTAGTGTGTGCAATCTAGAATACGTGATATCGCTTCTCGAACTCTAACTACGGTGCATGCGAGGAAAGAAGTGCGTGGAATTGACAAGAAGAGCAAGTTTCGAGTAATCATAATTATGCACGAGTGAGGGGAGAAGAGAGGAAGGAAGGAAGGGAGGAAAGAACAAGGGAAATTGAGTGGGGGGAAGGAGCGACGAATAATGGATGATATGCGAGGGTGTGAAGGCGCGGCTCGGCCGAGATAGAGATCTCCTTCTCATGGAGGAGCATGACTCTCCTCGTTTTGCACACTCTCTCGCCGGTTAGAGAAAACGAGAGAGCATGCAATCAGGAGAGATCCAGACGATGGCTCTCACGGAGAGTATATTGGCATCGTTCCAGAGAGTATCTATCCCCCCGCCGCTCCTCCCGCAATCTATCTGAAGACTGGGAATAGAAGAGGGGACTTCTCTCCCCACTCCATTACCAATTCTTTTACTTCCTTCAATAGAGAAAGTGATTGCCCCTTCGTATTCATGTGTGTGCGCGTGCGCCGAAAATACTGCTGAGAATGGCGGTAGGAGCAAGAGCTGTGATCATAAGTGGACACTAGGGATGCCAAAATGGAGTCAAGTTGGCGTCATTGCTGAAAATGCAGGGATGAATCCGGCTTAAAGTCGGCCTGAAAAGCCGTTTTGTGATCGCTGGGGGGGGGGTTCGTGTTCCCGAGAAGTGGCATGAAGGAAAAGCCATGCATTCAGCGATGAAGTTA
The DNA here is from genome assembly GCA_036245805.1 of Pristionchus mayeri. Lineage (NCBI taxonomy): Eukaryota > Metazoa > Nematoda > Chromadorea > Rhabditida > Neodiplogasteridae > Pristionchus > Pristionchus mayeri. Next base: position 57,131,033 of record BTRK01000006.1, read on the forward strand.
CCAAACAAAGCATGACTTTTAACGCTGTGAACGGCAGAGATTGAAAGAGACCCGTCTATCATGCTAAGCTCGTTCGGATAAGGCGATGAGAGGGAAGAGACACAACAACACTAATGCCTTCGGACGCCTACAATCGGGAAGGAGAGAGAGAGAGGGAATTGATAGAGTGGGGTTTTCAGCCCGGGACCTGCCAGACCACATGATCGATTACATGGACCAAAGTCACGGAAAACACTTTCGAAATTCGGGTAATCGTCTCTTCATTTCGTACAAACTTTACAAATTGAGATATGAGAAATGAATAGAATGAGGAGAAGGCAGTATCGTTTCTTCAACTCAACACTGGCTGATCGCATACTCTTTATCGATATGATGATCTACGAGGGTGCGAGAGGCATCAGTCCACTCACAAGGCATAATCGGATTCGGATGCGGGGGCAGGCGAGGTGGGCCTACTCTCTAAGGGGCTCGCAAGGAGGAACCACACGTACACTTCCCTCTATCTTCCCTACTAAATTGATGAGAAACATGAGAGGAAATGGCCGGAATCTGGGGGACTTGATATGGCGATGAGTGCGTCTGACTGTATAACAGCAGAGGCTGACTGGGTACTAGGTCGGATGAGAACTGACTAGATGAAGGTGAAATATTTCACCTTTTTCCAGATGCAAAACCATTTTTACAAAAAAAGCTAAGCATAAACATGAGAAGGGCACATGTTGGTTCTCATCCGAGACGGTTCTCATCCGGCCTAGGACCGCTAATTGACTGGAACGGAAGAGGGGGGGATGAAAAAGGCAGGGGGACATTGGGGAGAGATGATGAATGGAGAACTCCCACGATGGGATGGATTGGAGGGAGAAAGTGGGGGTTAGGGACAATCAATGTGATATCTAGAGATTCAAAGGCGCAGTTAGAGTCCTTTGTTGCAGAAGACGACTTGGGGCGCGTTGGGGCGGGATCGAATCTGCTCGGCGAGTGCGGGCTCGAGTGTGGAGACGTTGACTGGAGTCATCTGAGAGAAAGGGAATAGGGATGGAGGGGGGGGGGACAATCAGGTCGGATTGAGTGAATGAGGGGGCGAAACGAGGGAAGTTCGGAAGTCATCGTCTCCTTATTTAATGCGCTCTCTCGGTCGAGTGGAAAGAGAGTGCATAGAATGAAGATCCCGTTGAGTCGTTTCTCGAACTCTGGAGGGGCATACCTGGGGGAAGAGGGCGCAGCCGACTGGCGTGGATACGAGCAGGATCAGACCGGCAAGCAGTACCTGGATGGGACCGGCCATGTGTGGGCGCTTCTGCAAATCAATCAATCAATATTTTTACATGTCAAGCGTTTACATCAGATGAGGACGCTTCTACAAAGACGGCAAATTTTAATCATCTTTACTTTCGTCCAGGTCAAAACGATTATAATGGACGTCATTCAAAATATTACAAGTTGAAGGCCCCTTACAAAATACTCGGTGCAATTCTTGTTGTGCTCTAACATCGCTTTTGTGATGAAATATCGAAGTAAAACTCCTCATTGTTCGCACTTAGAATGAGGATTTAAAAAAAAAAATTGTCACTTTCACACATTTCTTGTGTCTGAGATTAGAAGTTGCGAAACGAAACCACGGTCTCATCATTCTACTCTGTGAATCCTCAACAAATAGAGAGAATGCAGAAAGAATAGACGATGGTCCTGATTCTGACGTGATAAATGCTTGCAACAGGGGTTTCATCTCTTGAGCTCTGAGTCTCAGAATCTGCAGGGCGATCTCCCATCCGCCTTCGCAATCTCGCTTTTTTTGTTGTGCGCGTGTTTCTCTCTCTCCAATCTCTTTTTGGGCAGTCGTTGTCGACGATGGGATTCTACCCCTTCACTCTCCCCACCCTCTCTCTCTTCCTCTCCACCCTCTCTCTCCCTCTCCCCCATTCTCGCAACAAACGCTGAGATGGAGGAGGCATGCAAGTGCTCCATCCCCCTCCTCCTTCTTCCCATCTTCTTGAAAGCACCGGGGAAGAATCTCCTCTCTAGAGCTTGCCTATCTAAGCAGAAAGCAATGCGACGAGGAAGGAAGGGCAAGAGAGAAGGAAAGAGAGGGAGAGAGAGAGGGGGGGAGAATAAACAGGAGATGCTCCTCACCTTGTACCATTCAGTCTTCACGATCGAATTCATCGCCACGGGAATGCACACTGAAAAGGCGAGGGTTACGGTAGATAGATAGATCTCCTATTTTTTCCGGGAACTGTTCGTCATTATTCGAAACTGAATAATCATGAAAGAACTAAGATTACTGTCATGGCAAGAGCAAGATTGCAAATTCTCAAAATATTTCTGATCGAATTTCATGTTATCTCTAGTTGTATGCTTACGCAACCATTGAACTCTAATTAGGCTCTCGGCTAGAGTAGGAAGTGACTGACCGAAAGTGGGGGCGGCCATGCCAATCCTCGACACGACCACTTGCATGATGGCGGAGCGCGCGACTTGCTTCGACTTGCCGAGCTCGTTTCCGTCCGCGTCGAACAGCGTGATTCCCTCCGTGAGCTCCCTGAGAAGTTTTGTGTAGAAATTGCACAATTAGTCGTTGCGGCGTTCTGCGAGAGTTCTATCTGACACCCTTCATTCTGCAATGTCGATCACTCGCACAAGTGGTACGACTGTATGAAATGAAGAGACCGAGCTATCCTATCTCGAACACTACTCAGAAGCGATTCGATTTTGATTCGAAATGAGATTGCATCGGGAATTTTGTGTTTTGTGCGCAATAAGCCTACAGAGAGCATGATTTCATTGCACAGAAGCCCTCTTGCTTTTCGAGCTTGTAGTCTTCTGCAGTGGTGCTCTACTCACGAGAACAATGGCTAGAACGAGACACACTCAGGCACGGAAAAGGCCACTTCTGCCAGTATGCCCTTTAAAAGTCGCTCTATTTTTACGGGCAAGACTCGTTCCGCCCTAAGTACCTTTGACGATTTCCTCCGCCCTACCTTCAGTACTCACCAAAATGATGCAAAATGTCGTCCATCACTGACTTTGAGACTAAATATTTTTAAAATAATCAGATCCTAAATGATACCCCGTAGAGTTCGAGAATTAATGCAGCTCTATTCGGCCGGTCCATATCGTGAGTTTAGAATGAAGAAACAGACATAACTCTTGCAGTTATCGCAATTGCAAATGTTCTGCACAAAAATATACGATGGCCTCACTTCCAGCGTGGGTCAATGATCATCACTCTAGTAATCTGTGGCTTACTGTCTTCGCATCATCGGAATGTTGATGGAGTTGGCGACGCACACTGCAACGAAGGGCACCAGACGACCGACGAGAGGAGGAGCACTCTGCGATAATGAGGATGGAGAGTGATTATGGGGCGAATGAAACTATCCTACTGAACTGAATTGCAATGAAGCTACGAATATTTTCAATTATAGCAAATATATGGTTACTACAATGTTATCGCATCAAACAAAAATTTCATCATTCCTGATAATTGCTATTCGCGAACCACTTGAAAGCATCGTACATGTTGGCAAAATCAGAATGACCACCGAGAGGCACCGAGTAAAGATCGATTTCTGAGTCATTGCGAATAAGCAAATTTAGAAGATGTGATTACATTTCATAATTTGTATCATGGTCGATGTGCCGGAATCGGCTAAGATATCGAAATTTACTCTCTCGGTGGTCGTTCCGATTTCGCCAACATATCACATGTATCAAGCTGGTAAGAAAGTAATGTTAGATTTTCAAATTTTGGATTTTTGGGATACCCTGCCTTTTGCTACCGCCTGATTATCATATTGATAATTACGTTCGTTGAATGCGTGGATACTCTTTCCATCGCACATTCGTTCTACCCAATGTGAAAAGTATTGAGGCCACAGGACGAAGTCAAAAATGCATCAATGGAGAGTTTTTCTGATTAAGTTTTCGAGAAGCAATCCATGCAGAGTTAAGAAATGATAGTTTAGGTCATATTCGAAAAGTACGACATACGTGTATTACAATACACCATGTGAACCTGCTCCGCTACAAAAAGCCCGTCTGAAAATACACCCATTTTTTAATTGGGCTCTCTCGGACAATCAACATAAATGCTTGCTCTTATCGTGTATCCGTAACAATAGGTGTATAGATCTCAAATGCAGCAAAATGGAAAGTACGGTTCATGATCAGCTTAACATTGTATTTATGAGATCATACTATAAGTCTACAAAAACATGCAACGTTCACAACCGTGACCCCGTAATTTGAACATCGAAATTCGAAGATTTGGCAAATTCCTGATTCCACCTTTTGTTAAAAGTCCTAACTTTTGAGGTTAACAGTTAAAGCAACTCTTCATAGATAAGTATTCGGCGGGGCTAAGTCAGGGGATTGTAGCTTTGTAAGGATATGCATCCATTCAATGTGCACCAAAAAATAAAATTTTGACGAGTTTTACCTTTATTCGGCAATAATAAAAATCTATGTATTCAAGAAGTAGAAGAACGATGAGTTCAACTGTCCTTCTATATTACGTTGCTCCACAGTGCATCATGCAAGCGCACTTGGAATGAAGCCAGTCTGAGTGATCCCCGAAGAAAGAAACATTGTCGTTTGAGAAGTATTTCCTCAGTAAGGGTTATTTTCAATGGTGTGTAACTCGTGTGATATTGAGGAATGCACTACTTCAGACATATTATAAGAGATACTTGCCAACGTGCTACTCACTCCGCTATATGCGATTATCCAGCTATTTTTCACCTCCAAATACAAGAGGCAGAAAACAATTTTAAAACTTGTGAAAATATTACATTTTGTAAGAAGGCTTTTTTTTCAGGATAGCCATAAAGCGTAAGGCGATTTGAACATATGTTTATATTGGCCAAGTAAACCTCTAATATGCGCTACCGAGCCAGCTTTAGATCTTTAACGAAAAGGATTTTGGGCTGGCTCAAACATCATGATCCAAATCTAACATTACTTTCTTACCAGCCTAACACCATGATTCAGCGGAGGAAAAAACCACACCCCGGGAGCAATTTTCTACTTTTATTTTTTGTTTAGCTTTATATTATGGTGCTAGCATACACTAGAGACAACTTTCCGAAAAATCCAGGTCACAGGTCCCAGATCCGGCGTTTAGGAATTTTCCGGTTTTGCATCCGGCTCTACCGTATTTCAGCTCCACGTTGTGCTACGGATGTGGGAGTGGGCTCAAAATACACAGAAAAATGAGATGAATTCTGTTATGTGCGAAGCTGTGAGACTGAAAGTTCAGAAACTATGAACGAAAAAACTGAAATTCCAAGTATAAATAAAATCATACCATCTCGGGGAGTAGGAAACAAAGTGAATTTTACTGCAGATTATGGAAGCCTAACTTCATACACATATAGGAAAAATAGTAATTGGAATTTTTAGGGGGGAATTTTTTCGAAATTTTGCTCCGAAGGTCGAAAATATGAGATTTCAAATATTGAAAAATTCTCATCTCGCAGATTTATCATTTCAATCGATCAGTTCTATCAATTTCTAACATGTCTTGACCAAAGAAGTTAGATGACATTGAAAGATCATGAATTTTCAGCATTTCAAAAAATCGATTTCCGACCCGCCTAAAATGCCAAGTTCGTGAGCATTCAGCTCAGGATTTACCCAGCTCTGAAAGTGAACTAGGAGTGCAATCAACAGTTGTGACTGACGTGAATTCATTATACAATTGTGGACTCTCCGGTCGCTTCCATTGTCTTTATTCATATGCTCGAACGTGCCATAGCGCGATGGTCGTAGTTCAACTAAAATATATTTAGACTACATTTTAAACTGTGCTCGCTATTTTCGACCATTAAAAATCATTTTGAGAGCAGATTAGCTGAAATATGGTATAATTGAGGCCATTTTCAAGATTGTTCAAAAATTCAAAATTCAAAAAGTGCAAAAATTTCATGACTTTTTTAAACACGCAGTATATTGACATTGTCAATGTTTTCTATCTCAACTGCTTTCAGAATGATTTTTAGTGATCGAAAATAGCGAGCACAGTTTAAAATTTTTTAAATATATTTTTGTTGAATTACGACCATCGCGATATTGCAAGTTCGAGGATATAAATAAAGGGAATGGAAGCGACTGGAGAGCTCACAGAGGTATAATGAACACAGGTCAGTCACTACTTTTGATTGCACTCCTAGTTCACTTTCAGAGCTGGGTAAATCCTGAGCTGAATGCTCACGAACTTGGCATTTTAGGCGGGTCTGAAATCGATTTTTTGAAATGCTGAAAATTCATGCTCTTTTAATGTCATCTAACTTCTTTGGTCGAGACATGTTAGAAATTGATAGAACTGATCGATTGAAATGATAAATCTGCGAGATGAGAATTTTTCAAAATTTGAAATCTCATATTTTCGACCTTCGGAGCAAAATTTCGAAAAAAGTCCCCCCTAAAAATTCCAATTACTATTTTTCCTATATGTGTATGAAGTTAGGCTTCCATAATCTGCAGTAAAATTCACTTTGTTTCCGCCGGATGAGCCGGATGCAAAACCGGAAAATTCCTAAACGCCGGATCTGGGACCTGTGACCTGGATTTTTCGGAAAGTTGTCTGTAGTGTATGCTAGCACCATAATATAAAGCTAAACAAAAAATAAAAGTAGAAAATTGTTCCCGCACACCTTCACTGACTCGTGATACCTGTGATATACAATGCTAGTTGATAATATCAATAGGCACTCAATAAGGTCAGAGTGTATTTAAATTTTTAGCTTTCTTTTTGATTACTACAGTAATAATGCATAATACCGCTTGGAAAAGCATTTCATTTTTTTGATATAGCTCAATGAGTACTACGTTTCTCACTTTGACGACTGCGTTCAGCCCGAGTGCAGCTCCGAGAGCTCCACCGGTCGCTGCGCAGTACGAAGTTAGCAGCTGTGTCATTGATCCAGCGTCGCCTGAGAATTTAGATTCTCCAAGTCAGATGAAGCATTTTTTTCAAATATTCGTGAAAACTTTAGATTCGTAAGTTAAAGTATCATAACTTTTTTCTATTTATTCTGGGCAGCTGGAGAACAAACAGGCTAGGCTTGAATTTTCAAAACAACTTATTCGCTTGAACTAAAATTTCAAAATGCCCTCACCGGATCGATTGGTGTAGTTGACGACGGCGTTGAAGGACTGATTGAGCCACTGCCAGAAAATGACGGCGGCGGGGGACTTGTAGAATGTGAGCATTCCTCCGGTGATGGCCATGTTCATCGGCACCTGTTAAATTCATTCATTTTTTTTTCTGTTGCAAATTGATATGCAGGAAACTGTTGTCCGGTATAATTGCCTTATCGTATTGTATTAATTTCTTCCCTGAATAATCAATGGAATGGATTTTTAGTTATTATACTCGGAGATGTTGTGCATGGTCGAATGAGAACCACAAAAGCACCTTTCTATCATCTTTCACAGAATCATTTTTTCTTGTGTTAACGTGCAGTGAAAATACCGGAGAAGTATACCATTTGTTAATGTCATTCTACGGTTTAAAAAAAATATTTTTATACCTAGTCCCCAGTGTGTGTTTCTGTTCTCTCTTCGAGTTCCTGGTCACAACTTTGTGATTTCTGGTCATCAGACCATTGAATGAGTCCCGTAAATCACTTTGTTGATCGTGAATCCGCCACCTGATTGGCAGCTCGTTCTCTCGTAGAAGATCTCTATCACGCGCGTTCTCCTGCACGCAATCGCTTTACAAACATTGCTCATCCTCCCCTCCCTCTCTAATGACGTCCCAGGACATAGGGAACCACGTGAGAACACGGATTCAGATCAATCATACAGTCTTCAAGTCTGGGCTAGCGGGAGAACACTGCTAGGTCAGCATCAATTATCAATCAGCATCCCCTCTTCGAAGCCTTCAGTCAACTCAACCAATTCTCAACTTCGAATGTAGCCCACCAAATATGCATCTTAAAACAATGATAATCTAAAATTGCCGCATTAAAAGCCTTGGATTTCCGAAAATATCTTTCCGATTCTCACCTGGGCGCTCATTCTGCCAATGATCAACATCTTCTCTCCGGTCGATGGATGGAAGGCGGACTCGGCCATGTGCTTAGCCTTCCAGAGCCCGTTCACAGTCAGATCTTCACAAAAGATGCCCTTCCTGCAAACATTACTTTACTCATCATCCACCTTTACTCGATTTTTCCACTTGAACCATATTTATATTTTTGGACACAAGGACAATTTTTACTGCGACATTTGAGTGCAATTCTTTGATAATAATGATGCAGGCATAGCAGTGTTCCCCCTCGAGCCTAGGCTCAAAGATTGGGTGAACCTTAACCTTAACCTATAGTGAGGCAGCTCTATTGCAGTCAACTCTCTATTTTTTCTATGCCCCTCACTCTTGCTCAGATTGCAAATCAGTCGCAGTTGTCGAGTGCTCACGGCTAGAGTTCACAAACCAGCTAGAGAAAGAGAGTGAGCACGTCAGCTTTCGCTCTACTATTGCGTCAGAGTGATCGCTTGCAGTGACCTGATGTACTACGTCGGATGAAAACCCCAATAAATGTCCTTCTTCTATATTTTAGCCATATAAGCACATTTAAAAACGATAACTTGAAATTACTGGAGAAGGGTACTTTTTTGGTTCTCATACGGTGGGTTCTCATCCGACCTATCCAGGCGAAGATAACATGATGCCGCTTGCGGCCAAATCTAGAAACATTTTCACAGCACTCGTCATTCTTACGAGACAAGATCGCTACGGGACCGGCTGATACCTGTGTTGTTCGCTCGAGCGGCCAATTTCGTCTAGCACTCGAGCAATCAATCGCTCGAGCCATCATTATTTGAGAGTCGATCGAGCGAGAGCGATTCTCGAGTGACATTGCTCGAGCAAATTAATTGATTTTGCATAGAATAGCTACGCCAGAATCATTCAATCTCTTCAACAAGCGCTCGACGTTCCGATCACAGCCATTTTGAAATGATCTTGGATCAACAACCATGATACTCGTCACGTCCTGAGACAAGCAGCATATCAAAGGACTTGCTCAGACTCACATTCATAATTTCGGCAGTTCATTGTACAACCAAATCAGCGAATTTGGCACGTTTTCGAATCGAAACTCATGACTCACTTGTAATTGTCGACGACGTTTTTGTAATCCGATAATTGCTTATCGCCTACGAGAAGATTGAGAGGATTCGTAATAGTCAGGAAGTGACGCAAGCGACCCTGAATCGGGATTTCTCTCTTCAACATTATCCAAAATCCACCCTAAAAACAGTTCTCAAAGAAGAAACGGAGCTATATTTGCTCCTCTACACTAATGCGTACTTCGCATCGGAGTAACATGTCAAGGTTTAGCACAACGAGGATAAGGAATCCTTGCCAAGCTCACCTCGAACGTCGTCTGCTCCCATCTCGGTCTGGAGATGTCGGGTTTGAGGACGAGCGCCTTCACGAGTTCAGACATCTGGAATGACGTGATGTTATGGGGAGGGAACGAAAGTGAGCCACGTGGAAGAGGGCACCTGACAGGGCGGAAGGAGGTAAGAAGGAAGGGTAAGAGGAGAAGGAGGATAGGAATGAAGCACGGGACATCAGAGGATGCTACTCACGCTGTTTTCGAGTAGAATCGTCCGTTTTCGGCTAATGTACGTAAGATTAGAGGGAGGCAACACTCGAGGGAGTGAGCCGATAGATAAGAAATGGTCACAAGAGGGGAGTGATTGTCAATCGACCGATCGAGATCTTGCCTGCTACGAGTGAATAGGCGAGTAGACTGCGAACTGGAACTAAGGGAAGAGTGTTCCGCGAGTATTTTACATAACATTTGGCAAGTTTCTCTGCTCATTTTGAAAGTAGCGGCTAGGGAAGTCGTTCCAGTAACTGACCAGTCTAAAACGGAAAAAACACCCCGAACCCGAAAACATTATTTTTCTTTTGAAAGTCTACGGACGAGGAGAAATATAGGAATGAGCAATGGAGAAAACGAGTGATATAGTGCAGTTTTGAGGGGTTTAGGAAGAGAACAGCGGAGAGAAATGTCGAAAGTGTAAAGTGAAAGAGGAAGGACGAGCAAGCCCACACGGAGCGGGGTGAAATGTGTGGAAAAGCGAAGAGACGCAGCCATTAGAATGTATTTCCCCCGAGAGAGGCGAAGCAAAATAGGTCTGGAAATGGAAAAGGCGAGCGGTTTCCACGGTACGCCCATTAGTCAGAGGACGCGCGCTTGTATCTAAATAGCGCAAGTCTGGTAGCGCGCGTTAGCGAGATAGGCAAGAGATATAACGGAGAGAGGAGGAGGAAGGGAAAAAGGGCAGATAGAGCGGGTGAGGGGCAGAGAAGTGAGAAGGTCAAAAAGCTATGTCCGAAATACTTCTTCCGTCTATTCATACGCCTTTTTAAAGGATGGAACGGGTAGCTGCGATAGTTGTAGAAAACATATTTCTAAATCGTTTTGTAGTTATACTTTTTTTTCAAAATACAATAGTAAAAGTGAATACCTGGAGCTGTATAGGCTGCAAAGATGAAGGAGACGATTCATTGCCAATTAAAGCTTGGCCAGGGTAAGTATTATACTATCGATGGCAAATCGGCGAGCGCACTCCTCGTTTTACTTTTTCTGTCTGACCGGTGACTGAGCGTATGAAACGAGGGGAGTGCGCGCCTATTATCCATCGCTGGTAAATACAGCACAGAGGGCCGCTATTGGGTCTCCATGACTACAATTCCCTCCCATGCTCTCTCCCGCGCCACTCCACACTTCGATCTATCGCATCTATATGCAAGAGGCTACGCATTAGCATGCTTTCTCGCATAAAAACCGCATTTTCGCCAAAAAAGCAGAACGCCGAACCGCCTACGCCCACCCAATATGAAGCCCCTACGTGAGTGGAATATTTTTCTATGATTCTGAATTCTGAGATTTCCAGCTTGAACGCATTGCAACGCAGTTTTAGACGAAATTTTTAAAAAAACAAACGAAAATCATAGTCCAAACAGGTGACTGTCTTTCCGACCCAGAACGCCTTATTGTAATATGAAGTTTATCTAGTTGTCTCATTGAATTCATTCAATATGCCTAGCTCTCAAGGTTGCCTTCTCCTGCTCAACCGACCGCGCCTCCTCGATCGCCACTGCTGGACCAGATCTCGGATCGAACTAAGAAGTTGATTCCCCGAGTTCCCCGAGTGAGCCTCCGCAACCTTCTTCCTACACGAGAGACAAAGAAAGCAGAAGCAACCAGTGTCGAAGGAGTATCGGTGAGTCGTCTACTACTCTTTCATTGCTGGACTGGCCGCGATTAGACTTTGAATGGTGAAGAAACTTGTTATAATATTTTGCTCGTAACTAGTTACGAAAACTCATTCGTAACACATCACGAACCAAGTGAGCGGTTACGAGAGTTGTTGCACGAAATTAATCAAATATGTTTCACTGCAAAAAGACATCAAATGCGTCAAAAATTGCGCTCAATTTCGTAACTAGTTACGAGATTAATAAATAACTAGTTACGACGCCGCTTCAATAACTGTTGGAAATGAAAATGAGTTGTTAGAAAATTCCTTCATAACTGGTCATTTTGTTATTGAATGATTACTTTTCAAAGTCTAGCCGCGATACTGTGTTGAATAAATAGACGATTACTCGAAATCTAGTGTAATGTGCTAAATAACTGACAAAGAACTATTAATTGCGGAAAATTATTGACATTTTCTTGAGTTAAGGGAGAAAAATAATCATTTCAGCAATCGGAACAACCTGCGGACCCTACGGCAGCGGTGAGTTATAATCGTTATCGTGAACATGTGTTCGAAAACGGATTTCTAGAATCCAAATTGAAAAAAAAGGAGAAATATCCCGACATCAGGCCCGTCCAGACTCGGCCGGCATCACTGCTCCTCGGGCCCCTCCCTATGCGACCTCTCCGCCTGAAGCTGTTGGCGAAGCAGCAGTCGAGGCAGCCCACATCTCGCCTCCATCCAGTGGCTCATCAAGAGAACTCCCGAACCTGCCCTCAACCTCGAATCGCGAACCGAATTCGGAGGATCAGCCTCCACGTCCACCACCGCAAGATAAAGTGAACACTCGGGATTCCCCTCCACGAGAAGAAGCTCCACCTTCAGATGAAGTGAGAAGAAGCGCGCCTACTGTCAGACCCCGCCGGGTGCGAGACTTTTCCCTCACTGAAGCTATCAAGAAACATCCTATGCCTATGATCCCAGATTACCCAACAACCTCGAAGGAGGAGATGGTAGATACATCGCACCCTAAGGAGTTAGACCAAGTGGAAGCTGTAAAGAAGATCTCACCAGCGATCAGGATAGAGGAGGAGGCGAAGGAAGAATCTGCCTCTGATAAGTCGGAGTATGAGGTGATTCGCCTGGAGAACGGAAAAGAAGATGAGGGAGAGGGAAGCACTCCGAACACCAGGGATGAGAGGGAAGCACCTCAAGAGGAGACGAAGGAGAAGGAGGATAAGCGGAGGGGCAGAGAACTGCCGGTGCCCGGTCGAGAGGAGACGACTAATGGAAAAGAGCCACTCAGGAGGAGAGAGAGTACGTAATTTGACTGATTGTTCTCTTGAATTCCGTGCAAGGATAGATGACGTAGTGGAAATGATCGAATATTTACTCAATGAGTCTGTGTTTTTCCTTCAATTATGCAAACGTGTTCCTAATAAGGTAGATCATTAAGTAGAGTTACAAATGCGACTAATTGGCTCTTCGTTCTGCCACAAAGAGTAGAGTGATGCTGATAGGGTTTGCAAAATGAAGAAATCTCTCATTCAAACCGTTAAAACATCACGAGAGAGCATCCCTTATGGGCCGTGGAATAACATTGCACCTTGATGATTCAGGCAACATCGTCTACCCGAATCTGGCCTACTTCGATGATCTGGACAAGGAGAAGGAGAAGATCGAGCACACGAGGGATATCTATGTGGAGGAGAGGAGTGAGGAATATTATTAGCTATTATTAGCTATTCTTCTAGGTATTCATGTTGATCAAATCAAAGCATTTCAACAAGCTAGCAAGCACCTTTTTTCAAAGTAAGGTTCCGATTTAGAAAAAAACTGGATAAGATGGCAATAGGTCCTCCCAATTGAAGCATGGTCAGTTCCATCGAAGAGGACTACCGTGAAATTCAGAGTCCTTCCGTCGCACGCGTCGTCACGTGCTGGAGACGGCGTTGAGGCAGGCGAGCGACGATCGAGAGGTGAGAACCGTCTTAGAAGCGCTGCATTCTCGCCCGAGCCTGTCCGTCTGAGCAATGGTCTGACTCTCCTCATATCACACACTCACTCGCCGGTTAGAGAAAGCGAGAGAGCATGAGATTTGGAGAGAATCAGACGATTACTCGTCCGTCTCGCTTTCTCTGATCTGCGAGAGACTGTGTGATATGAGGAGAGTCAGACCACTGCTCGATTGGATCGAACGAATGAATCACCATCGCTGTTTCAGGCTCAGGGCATGCTCGAGACGGCGGCCCTCAAGAGTGTCACTCACGCGATGGCCTTCCAAACCGCCCTCAATCTGCTTGCGCTGACCTTGCAAGGTGTGCTGAAGTTGTGCATGCCAATTTTGTCATCGATATTATCCTAAAACCAAATTATTAGTCAAATTTCGTGTCGTTACTTGCATTCAAAATAAACGAACAAATGATGCAACTACAGGTTTTCTATCTGGTCTTGCTGTGGCTCACGCGGTTTTCGCCTATGTCTTTGCTGATCGGGTAAGTCAGATATATTTTCGAAAATCTACATTTTGGATCCTCCAGGGCATTCTACTCGTCAACTTCTTCAATTCAATTCAATTCAATTCAATTATTTATTCCGTTCATGTGGGAATATTCAAGATATCATTGTGGAATGGTGTCGAAAAACGGAGGTCCGTCGATGTGGTCGAATCGGGTTTGCTTGCAGCAAGGGTATAGAAGGGAAGGGGTGGGTTCTCATTGATGTAGCCAATTATGGATAACGGATTTGGGGAATGATAGAGGGGGCTGTGAGGAGATGAGAGAACGGAAGGAATTATGTGGGAGAACAACAAAATCTGTGGTAAGAGAATTCCAAAAGGAAATGGATCTAGATACGAGTGTGGAATACGACTTCGGAGGGATAAAGGGTAAGGTTATTCGAAGAGGGTGACCATTACGGAGAGGGCGGGTGAGAGGGGCAGGGATAAGAAGAGAAGAAAAGGCAAGTAAATAGCGACTGTGTAGAATGGAATGAAGGAACACAATATCGGTTACGGTTCTACGGCTTTCAAGAGTTGTTAATTCAAGAAATTGCATTCGTTCAAAATAAGGTACATGAGGAAGAACGCACCGGGAGTAAAGCCTACGAGAGAAGTCACGTTGTACTTTTTCTAGTTCCTTAGTCAATTCGACAGAATGGGATGGGTTCCAAATAACTGAACAATATTCAAGGGTAGGAAGAACAAATGTTGTATAGGCTTTCTTGTAAATGGTGGGGCATTTACTATGAAATGACTTAAACATGAGGTTAATTTTGGAGCGGGCCTTAGCAACAATCTTTTGTATATGATAAGAGAAAGAGAGATTGGGGGAGAAATGGACACCTAAGTCTTTAACGATTACTTTTGTTACATTCTTCTCTTTTACAGTGGGCTCATTGAGGAGAACCCCATTAATAAAGTACGATCTACGGGGATTATGCAAGCCGAAATGTACAATATGACATTTGGTCTCAGAGATACCTAAATTCCATTGAGAGGACCAAGAGGAGACCGAGTCTAATGCATTTTGAAGATCGTCAGAATATTTGGGCACTTCAGCATACAATTTGAGGTCATCTGCATACACGGAATAGTGAATGGTCATTGGGAATTGGGAACTAATATCATTAATGAATAGAATGAAGAGGAGAGGACCTAAGCAGGATCCCTGCGGAACTCCCGATCTCATAAGGAGAGGGGGAGAAATAGATGAGTCTATAAAAACGGATTGGGTTCTGTTGGAAAGGTAGGAATGAAACCACGATACAAGGTGGTCAGAGATGCCTAACTGGGACAATTTGAATAACAATAGCCTATGGTCTATGCTATCAAACGCTTTCTTAAAATCAATATACACAGTATCAAATGGGGAACCATTTTTAGAGATTCTAAGATAATGGGAAAAGGTTTCAGCAAGATTCGAGGAGGTGGATCTACTATTACGAAATCCTGATTGTTGTGGATCAAAGAGGTTATTTACATCTAGAAAAGTGGTGATCTTCTCGATAAGTATTTTCTCAAAAACTTTGCATACAGAGGAAGTGAGCGAGATAGGCCGAAAGTCTGATATGGAGTTACTGGTTTTCTTTGGAATGGGTTTGACCAAAGCTTGTTTCCAAAAGATAGGGACATCGCAGGTAAGAAGGGACTTATTATATATAATAGAGAGGGGAGAAAGGAGGGATAATTTGCATTTAGAAAGGACGATGCTGGGAATATTATCAGGAGTAATATTAACTTTAGGTGATAGACTACGAAATGCACATAAAATATCTAGGTGGGAAATAGTTGGGAGGTCAAACGTAAGAGATGGTGTAAGGAGCGGGAGAGGACAATTCATTGGGTGGGAGAAAACAGAAGAGAAAAACTGAGAAAAGGCAACACACTTATCATCATTAGTAAGAAGAGTAGTACCAGAATTATCTATTATCGCGGAGGGAGTAAGTTTAGGGGAGCTCAGTTTACCACTACAAAATTGATAAAAGGATTTGGAATTCGAAGAGGCTACGATTTTACTCTCTATGTAACAATGAAAACGATTGAGCGCAGACTTGAAACGATGAATTGAACGGTGAACGGTGAAACTTGAAACTTGAACGGTGAATTCTTCATATAATACATTACAGAATTATGTTTTTTAAAACTATTTTATCATATTATCTCGCGAGAGAACACTGCTAGGCCAGTGTCAATTGACATCCAGCACAGTCTCGAAGGCGGAATGTGTCATTACCGTATACCATTATATATTATTGATTTTCGCTGCAGGACCTGCTCCTGCGGGGCTACCGGTGGATGGCGCTGCCCGTGCACGCCACCTTCATGGTCTGCTTCATCCTCGGGATCATGGCGGCAGTCGACAGGTCAGATTCATGATTTAATCAAATGCTGGCATGATCGCATTCTTGTTTTGATCAATTTTGATCATTCAGAAGTGACTTGTTTGTTTTTGGGTAGATTTTCTCAGTTTTTGCTATATTTGTTTCACTGGTTTGCCCCCATCCCCCGAAACATCAAGCAAAAGGCAACAATCCATCCCTCTCTCTCTGATAGCTTCCTCTCGATCAAATCGCCCCGTGATTCCACTCCCACGATCGTATCTGACAACTCATTGCTCTTACTCCCCCTCCCGCTCCTCGATCAGTCTTCTTCTTATCCCCCATATCCTCCTTCCTTCTCACATGCAGCCCCTATCCCCTATCTTTATCTCCTTCTCTCTCGCGACGGGTTAAGCGTGAGGCCCATTAATTATCAGTGAGTGAGTCGAAACGTGAGAGGCGGGGGGAGGAGGGAAGACGGCGATTTTGTGGGAAGAAAGCGAGAAGGAGAAGGATATGCTAGAAAAAACAATGACGGAGGAGGCAATTAATTAATTAATTAATGATTGATCATTAGAGATCTCATTGATTACAGGGTACGATGGCACGAATTCTCCCTGCGGAAGCTCAGCACGTGGATTAATGCATTCGGTGAGATCAAAGGGGATTGAAGCATCCCCTCTTTATCTTTGCTTACAAGCCCGGCTTGGCAAAAACAGATGCAATACACGGAATCTCCCAGTCTCTGAGATCACTTTGCGGTCCCTGAAACCCGGTTAAGATAAATGCTATAACACGGCTCTGATCAGTTTGCGATGCCTAAATCCCGGCTGCAGGCGGTCTGCTGCAGCTCATTCCCATGATAATCGGGCTTGCGGCATCCGAGATGACGCTCTACTTTGACGAGGCCGTCGCCCCCTCGATTGTCAGTTATGATTGATGAGTCATCAATCGAGGCGTGTGTCTCTGCCCTGAGCGAGTGATGCGACATTGTTTTGAGGATGGTTATGATGTTCCAAACACATTCCATTCGTCTAGAATACATGTTTCTGGAAATAGTTTTGACTTGAACCCCATTTTCAGCAAATTATAGTTTCGAAAGGTGCGAACACCTCATTGTCCAGTCCGGTCTATAGAGTGTCTAGGATGAATAGACGATTGCCCGAACGTCGAATTCCAGAAGTCTCCGGTGCTCTCCGAGTCGGCGATCTTGACGTGGAAGGCGCTGTCGACGGTGAGGGCAGCGTGCGCCGTCTTCTCCTGGATCACCGTCGCCTTCCAGCCGACGAACACCGCAATTCTGGAGCACATCGGCGCCTTCATGCTGCCGGAAGAGGTGCAGAATCACTACTACTTACTTTTTCGGTGCCTGTGGCCCATTCTAGTCCATTTCTATGGATGATGTAGTTGGTGCATTGTAGAATGTATCAAAACTGTCTACCAGAGGAGTAAGGCAAATATTGGCTATGGCAACGACTCTTGCGACAATGAGAATCCGTTTTGATATCCCTAATAAAGACGTGCTCTAAAGATTTCTCAAAGAATAACGAGATCGCGCAACGCCTCACATCTGGCACAACTCCGAGAGTTGCCCCGACCCCTAGTGGAACGCCTCGGAAACCACTAGGCACAGACAACAAATAAATCAGCGCGCATTGAACGGGTGCGGCGACGGCTATTGAGTCGAGGCCCTTGGTCTAGAATGACGATGAATGGAGATTCTAGGGTTAGGACGGCGACCGAATAACAGGAATTACAGGCGAGGGAGGCGCATGACTACTACAAAGAGGCTGGCGACGCGACGATGGCCGAATCCAGAATCCCAAAGGTCTTCGGCGACGTAAGTGGGGAGGGGCGTAGATAGGGATCGCTTAGAAACTACTCTCTTCATTTCGCGTGATCTCTAACCTGTCTGGCTTCCGAGACTGCAACCAAAACTGAAGAGAGTGATTTCCTGCGAAGCCATAGAACCAAAACGGGAACCGGAAAACGTCGCTGTGTTTTCCATGCTCGGCACTCGTAGAGAAAAGACAATTTTTATGCTCATTTGGTTCCACGCGCGGACTCATAAAGACGTCATCTAGGTCTTCGAAGGAGTCGCAAAGAACATGAAAGAGCGGATGGGCGTGACCTCCGTTCCGGCCGACATGTCCGTACTGCTGAAGAACGCCGCCGACCTTTCATCTAATCCCACGGATGTTCCCCCATCGATTCCCAAGTCGTGATCTCCCCCCGCTCAGCAGTCGTTGTATCCTATCGACACGAATGACTTCACATCATCACTTGGAATGGACTTCCAACATGTGTGTCCCTTCCTCTCCTGATCCATATGTGATTGATTATCCCCTCCTTCTCCCCCCCCCCTCTCTCTCTCTCCCCTCACCTCTTCTCCCTCAGGCGTCTTCTCTCGTTCACTCACACCTCTTCCATTACCCGATCCAATTCATTGGGGAGTAACATGAACCTCAGTCCTCTTCTTCTTCTTTTTCTTTCATCAACATTATCCCCCAACTCACTCTAGTCTCATATTGTTGTCGTTGTTCGATGAATTTGTCACCATTCGCTGTTTTGCTGCTTATACTTGCCAATTGATGGATCGCCCGAGTCGTTCCATCTGATCTACCAACCTGCTGACTGAGTATTTTCACTAGTTCAATACATGATACCACTGTTTCTTCATTCTATACACTCTTTCACCACCGGTATCGAGTGTGGAATGAGTAAACGCTTCACCAAATTCGAACTCTAATGGCCACAGTCCTCCCTCTCCCCTCTTGCTTCACCAATCTCTGCCCTCTACCTCGCCATTGCCAGTTGGCAAACGTACTGATTTATGGTCACTGACTTCCCGATGTCGCTGAAATCTAGAAACCCTTTCAATTTCCTTACTTACTCTCGTTTCCCTCCCCGGAGTCTGCAACTCTATGCGTCCAAGTTTGTATACTCTCCTGCTCCGCCTATTTCGCCTACTGCAATGTAAACGAGGGGATCTAAGGAGAGGGAGGGCTGGTAGCACCACCACTTCATCATACAGGCCCTATTTGGTATAGTCGCCTCCTCTAGAGAGGCAACGCGCCCATTCGGTACTAATTGCATGGAACGAAGAGGGGTTGCAGGGGAACTTCCCCGATTCACCATTTCATCCGCGAAATTCATCCTGGCGTCTAGGCTTCCACACTGGCGTCATCACTGCATACTCTCATTACCCCCCATTAGCCCTCTCCTTGTGGGGTAATATTTCAGAACTGGTAATTTTAGATGTCAAGAGTGCGGGAAAGATAAAACGTTTGTCGTCACAGACCAGAAAAGCAAAACGTTCTAAAATGCTACTCCCGCGTCCTTGAGTCTCGACTCATACCCATTTTGCTTACCCGTTTTCGCGCCGCTTCCGAACTTTTAACTATCGCTCGTAATCGGGGCCCTTCCTCACTCTTCTCTATATAAATCCGAGGAAGTAATTCAGGAGATTCAGGGGAGATTCATTCAGGAAGTTGGTCGGTTACTATTCTTCCCAATCGCATTTGCACATCCTCTCACATTTCGTGTATTCTTAGGTAGAATTCGGATTTCGGGCAAACGTCTCTTTTTGTGCAGACTCTCACCGATTGAGTGGTGAGGAAAGGGTCAATGGAATGAAGGAACCGTCATTTCATCGGACTCTAATCCCCCACTCTCCGTGTGTTCTCACTTTGCCCCGATCTTCGCCCTTCTTCTGCGTCATCTGGAAATGGTCTAAGTTTTTTCTCGCCTCTCTTCTCCATTTTTTCGACCCCAGCTGGTCTCTTACTTAGTGCTAATGTGCGCTGCTGCTTTTTCTTTCGCCAGAGGGAGAGATGAGAGGGGCCGAGGAGCAGAGATAGAGAGACGGAGAGACGCGTCAGAAACAATCCCCCAATCCGCCTCAGCGGCATTAGATCTGATGATCACCGATGATGACCAGTATCCTTTTCCGGTATTTTCGATGATTTTCATATGTTAACGTCCTGTGATATATCCCAGATTGAACGCTGAAACACGCGGCGGCGGCAAAGCGTGCCTTGTCGTGAGAGCCGTAACCTTAATTTCTTTATTTTTCACCTGAAGTGTTAGTGCAAAGACAAGCCGACCGATTGGTCAGGATGAGCCAGCCTCTTTCTTCTCGCACTGACTCGGTTATGCAAATGGCCTCTTTTTCGTCCCTAGTTCCTCCCCCTCGGCACCTCCCCTTCCACGCAGTCCTTATTGGCCAATCACTTCAATCTCGCTCTTCTCTCTCTCTGAACTCATCACGAAGTGCACAGGGACACAGTCTTCTTCTTCTCTATCTCTCCTCTCCGCCCCCCTTTCCTCGCCTCCTCCTCCTTCCTACTCGGCTTCATTGTTTTCCGTAGCAGCACACATCCCGAATAGCCAATATCGTCACTGGATCACGAGCCGAAGACTATAGGCTATAGAACTGTTGTGTCGTGCGCTTGATCTACGGCCCGCTAATTAGAGTAGAACTGGGGGTACTATCTGTGCGAGCGAGTTTTCGGATATGGCTGGGCAAGTCGACGTTTTCGCTTCGCCTCTTCTACTTTCCATCAATCTCCCTAGTCTCTGATGAATTGTCCGTTCCTAGAGTGAAGAGGGGCACCGCCGAGAGTGAGAAAGAGATTGAGGGAAGATAAAGGGAGGAGGGGGTGGATATGACCAATCACACCTTATAGCCTCTTCTCTTGAAGCAGGAAGTCTAGAAGGAGGAAGAGTCCAAATGTCTCGCGCGCGACTTTGTCCCTCTCTCAATTCGATGAAGACTTTGTTCCCCGTTTATCCAAGAAATCCTCGTGTGTGCCATTTGCTGTTGTGGTCCATCTCGAGTGATTTCGACCTTCTTTTCTCACTCTCTCCCCCTATTGTCGCATCCTATGGACGCTTTACAGTCCCAAAATGCTGAGGGGTCACTCTCTCCATTTATCGCTCTCACTCGAATGAGTTCGATGGAATAGTTGGAGAAATAAGAGAGTAGCATCTCAGCTTTTGCTACTATAACAAAGCTGCTTCTGAACCTCAATATTCGTTGAAGCACTTCATTCCCTGCCCCCTGTCTTCGATCTCTACTTCAAGCTAATGAAATTGAGAGTAGTTGCGCGACACTCGTCATGAAATATTTCTGAGTTGTTTTGGCTTTTCCACTGAAAGTTCGCAAAAGAGTTCGAAATCCGGATCTCCATCTCTGTAATTCGCGTACTCTCTCGACCGGAGAGAGAGTGTTGGTAATGAAGAGACGGTGAATTACGAATTCAAAGGCGGACAGGGTGATTCGACTGATATGCCTATCGGACGATATCGGCGAATCTGCACACTGGGATGAATCTAACGTGTAAGTTTGTTTTTCGATTTTTCCGATTTTTGCCTACGTTATCAGGTTATCGTTTCCCCCCAAGAAACGTGAGTCCGTTACCACTCCCTTTCTTGTTACTACTACTTTCTTGGAAAAGCTCGTTAGACCATTCCGAACAGTGTCTAGGGATTGGTCCAATCTACTACGATGATGTGCTAACGAACTGGTTTTGTTTTCTTGCAGTACCATCGTCAATAGATGGGACGGAAGGACTGCCTGGCCCCGTAAGTCACACCGCTCCCACGTTTCTCAGCTGTCTTTGAAACCGAGAATGAGAGGGCCGATTAGGCACGGGGTGGAACGGGTGCTGATGTTATGATATTTGATGATCTTTGATCTTTCAGCCGATTCTGAATCTGGATCAACTCGTTCCCGCGCACTGCGAAGCGACGCAACTACATCACAATTTGCACAGCCTAATCGTGAGTTAGTCCCCGCCGCGCGAGGATCTCCCTTCCGGCAAAACAACAACCGGGAACGGGAAGGGATTGAACCGGAACGCGCACGAATTAGATTGCTGCCTTGAATTTCAGGTTCAAGTGAACTTTCCCGCGCCCAACTTCACCGATTGCCTGCCGAACTGTGGCATATGCACGCCGCGCCAGGAACCAGACTATGTGCTGTTCAATCTGATAATTTCGGGTAAGTTTTTCTACATTTTCTGTTTCGAGTATTCTCTTCGTTCTTTCCATCGGCTTTCAAGTATCGCATAATTACCACCGACTATCGAACTGAACGCTGGCACTCTTTCGAACCCCATTTTTTTAAACTTTTGATGTCCTTGAAATAATGCTGGCTTTGCACCCTGAATTGCATATTAATTACATTTACATAATTAACATGTGACTTAATAAACATAAGTCTTCTGCAGGTGTCTTGCTGCCACTTCTGGGCGTCTTCGGCCTAATGGGCAATGGCCTCTCCGCGTTTGTCTACTCCCGGCCGGGTCAGATTTCTGCAGTACTTAGCGCTTAGCCATAATGGATCCCGCTCCCTCCCACACCCTCTTCCCACTGCTCTTTTCACAGTTTATCCTCTTCTTCCTCGCAGAGTCCCCCTAGAGAATAGCCGGAGAAGACCCCGAGATTCCACATGATATCTAGAGTCTCTCTCTCCCTCTCGCTGACGTGCCACCCTCTCTCTTTGTCCTTTGAAAAGCATCTCTGGCCCGTTTTTAGGTCCATTTGAAGGGTGCACTCTCCTCTGGAATGGGGAACCCAACACCTCCCGGGGCATTCTGTGCGCTAGGCGAGCCTAAGTGATCGGCGTGGGGGCCGAGTCACACTATTCTTCTTCCTGCCCCCCCCCCTTACTACTTCCCCACAGACGATCAAAGGAAAAGAGATATACATGAAGAAGTGAAATCGGTGGAGGAATGACGCAAACGTTTTCGTAGTGTCACTTCAGAAAATTGTAAATTCTGCAACGTACTCATGCTAGCAACTTACGAAAATCAAAACACCTATCTGAAGAGAAAATGATCAGGGAGAACAGGGATTGATCTTCGATGATTTGTCAAAACCTAGAAAACAATTCCCCTACTACGTGTACACATAGGTCGCGGATAACCTCAGGGCAGACTTTACGCTGAACGGGGGGCGGTAGAGCACGCCTTGTCGTGATAGCCGAATGCGACTTTCTTTCTTTTTAGAAGAAGAGAAACGCATTACGGAAATACTACATCTTTCTCAAGTATATGTTGCAGAGTGTCGCAGCTCGACGAATCTCTACTTGTGCGCGCTCGGGTTCTCCGACTCCGCTGTGATCCTCACTGCAATCTTCCTCTTCGGGGTCGAGTCATATCGTGAGTGAAATACGGGCTGCCGACTCATTTTGAACAGAAAATTTGCAATTAGTAGTTGCGGCGCACTGCAAGAGTCACGCATTCTCATCTTGTGCATTCTCCCTTCCTAGTTAGTGATGGTTTTGAACAGGGTATTCTTCTCTTTCTGGATTTCGAGATCAATATTCAGTTCTAAGGGAGGTACGAAATTTGCTAAATCAGGAATATGCAGGACGAATTTTTTGGTTGAAGATGGGAGATTAGGATGATGATTATTTGTGCGTACGGGATAAAATGGAATGTTGCTGATCTCTGAGAACGTGAAACTTGACGCCTCGTCATCTAGTCTTACAATGTAACGCGATACTCGCCGGAAGCTCATTTCCTAAAAGGGATTGTCTTCAACTACTAATAGTCATAATTAGGGATGGCGAAGCAAGAGGTTAATTCAAGTCTTCATTTTCATTCTCCACAGTCACCTGACCGGCGTCATTCTTAATTCAAGAGGGGGGTGATCGGCGACCTCTTGAATCAAGAGGGGGAGGGAGTTCAATGAAGCGCCCTCAGAACAAAGTCCAATCGAGTCCGATTTGCATGGGATGAAGTTGAAGGCTGGTCCGATGCATATCCACTGGACAAAGGGTCATTTACATGACAGGGGAGTGATGACGAGTCAATTCTGGCTCGTGCAGTCTTCCTCTCTTTTCCTCATGCTTGGTTGTGTCTTTTTGCTGTTATTTCGCTATTTTTGTTTGTAATTTTTGTATTTTCACTTCTTCCCTGTCAGAGACTTCCATGCCGAACCATCTACCCTCGCCCTTCTCTCGTGGAACAGCTCCGGAGAAGCCAAGACAGGGCGAGCAGCGTCGAATCAGGTATGTCGTGGCATTTTCGTCATTTTCCTTAGAGATTTGATGTTACTGTCACATCATTGATTGATCTCTGATCTTTCTGCCTTCCTCTCCCGTTCCTTCGATCTTCCTTCTTGCCCGTAAGTCGCCCAAGTCCTGGGAGAACCCACATGAAGCTGTAGTTGGTATGTTGATGTTCATGTTGATTATTTGTTTTGTGTTTTTTTTTCTGTGGTCTTTTATGTTATTGTCCATTTCAACTTCCATTCGCTGTTGCGTTTTAGGCAGGGCTGCTCTCATACCAGATGATACGGACGGGACACCGAACGATGTCGCCTAAAGAGAGGTGGAGAAGGAGAGTCCTTCGCTTTTTAAACTTCAGTTGTAATCGTTTCGTAATGTTAGTTATTGCAGGCATAGTCATCCACGGGCGTGGAATGAATCCCTGCTCGTTCCCTTTGGCTAAGACCTCGCTAGGGTGTCCTTGAACCCAGTAAACCCTGCCACTTCATTCCAAAGAACAGGTAGGTTTGGAGAAGGACGCTCTGGCTTGGTCTGAACCATCGGGATCGACCGTCGTGCCTCATTCAAGTTCCTCTCCGGCACTCTATCAAGAATGGACGGCTGCTGGATCTCTTCTGTTTACCCCTTGACCACCTCCACATGTGTCCTCGCTTGATCTCCCCATTCTAATGGGAGACCGGAACCCCAGCTCGCTGGAGTAGTTAGGCCCTTCTTCCTCTCCCTCTTCCATTTGAGACCATGTTTTTGGCTGACGATGTCCTATTTACAATCTGGGCTTCGATCTGTGCAGCTATCAGAGATTTGATCCATTTCTCTAGGTGTTTTGGTAGGATTCGTAAGTTCAGGATGATTATTACTTTCAAATGAGTTGATTATATTTCGTCTCATGTTTATGTCACAAGATTCCCGAAGTTTCATGTTAAAATGTTGACGCGTTCTTGAGTTACATCGAAATTTGTGAAATCAGCTCTTGATTCAAGAGCTCCCACACCGCACCCTCTTGAATCAAGAGGGGAAATGACGAGCAATAAAAGGCCTCTTCATTCGGCGCCAACCTCTTGATTCTGACATCCCTAGTCATAATTATGGGACACTGGAAAGTATCCATCGCAAGTTGGCGATCAAGACAAAAGAGTAAGATCTTCCAAAATCTTCTCTTCTAAATGTAAGATCAAAGATCATTTTTGGGTCCTGTTTTCTGTCACTGACCACAAAGCTGCCGGTGATAAGTTAGAACGATTGTACCACCTACCCTTTCGTTCTATGGGAGACAGTGTTAAAACGAAGCGTTGATAAGACCAAAGATCAAATTACTTTATAACTAACCTCGTGTATTGCAGGCAAATTCTCGGTGTTCGTCTACACGGTGCACGGGTCGGTCTCTCCCATCGTCTATCCGATGGGACACGCGGCGCAAGTCTGCTCCGTCTACTTCACTCTCGTAGCAGGCATCGACTGCTTCGTCGTGGTGAGACATACAGTAAACTACAGAAAGTAAACCTTATCCAAAATAGTACCGGCTCCATTCTCGAGACGTTAAATGTTTCGGAAACATGTAAATACGTTATTTCTCCTTCACCCTTGTGGCATCATTGCCTGGCGTGTAGAGTTGTGCCAGAAATAGCGTATTTATCGCACGCAGTGGGCGTTTATCGTTTCATAAGTGGGCCCCGTTCGCTGCGTCTAGTCTGGAAGAGCCCGCGATCCTCTGGTCTCAGGGGAGGAGCGATAATCTCATCTCTCCTCTTGGAACATGCAAACGCGAAGGGGTCAGAGAACCCGCGATTGAGTGACGGCAAGAAAGGAGATAAGAGGTGAAGAGGAAGGAAAGCAATTATCGATCGTAGCTGACACGCATAGCTGACGCCTGAGCTCAGGGAATGCTAATGATAATATTCTATTCGAAAATTCAGGTTAAGGTGTAAGGCTTTTAACGAGGAGTTTTTTGAAGGCTCACTTGATCGGATCAGCAATTGTAGTAAACTAGGAAAAGCATAAATAATTATCGATCTCCTATTTGCAGACGTGCCTCTCCAATCGCATCCGCGCGCTCGTCTGCCGGACGCGGACGGTGAAGCGCTTGGTGGCGTGCGTCGTCGTCTTCTCCATCTGCTACAACGTCCCGCACTGCTTCGAGTCCGTCGTCATCGAGTGCTACCACGAGAAGTTCGAGGTCGGCAAGCACATTCATTCATTCGTTACTGATTTAGTTATTCCGCGGGAAGTTACATACAAAGTTGTACTGTAAACATTATTGTAGGCCTATTATTTTTGGTAATTTCCCAGATATCGGAAGGTAGGTTTCGCCGTGAAGACCAGGAAAGAAATTTGGCTTAATCTGACTTGCGAACGTGCTGTATGAGAAAAGTTGTGCTTTATTGACTAATTTATGAAATTTTCGTAAATCATCCTTGTTTACTTGCCAATGATCACAATTTCAGTCGCCAACCTTCGAATTGTGCCCGGACCCATTCCGATTCAACGAAATGTGAGTAGAATAAGGGAGATATCGGGTATGGCGATGGATTAGCGTAAGTACGTCGTTCTAATAGAGCAAAAAGGAAAAACGGAAGTGCTGCTTGCCTTGCCCCTGCTGAATTTTGATGTAGGGTTTGGTGGATGTGAGATCCTCGTGGGTAAAAGGTAAAGGTAAAGGTACATCCCGTCTTCGAGACTGGGCTCGCGGGAGAACACTGCTAGGCCAGTGTTAATATGGGCTGATTCAGTCTGGAGTGCCCACCTTTTCGCCAGACCTATTTACCTGCGTGATCTAGTCACGACTACCAATTCCCCGTCCCCAATGGGTGGGCGCCTTGGTGGGGCGGAGACGGTGTCACGGCCGGGAATCGAACCCGGGTGGGATGGAATGGGAGGGTGCGCCATAGACCACCACACCACTACACCAGAAAACAAATAGTACAGCTGTTCAGATTTCAGAAATTATTATTTTGTCGGCGTCTACATTCATTAGACAATAATTTATTCCAATAAATATATTTTCGATGTCTGAAAATAGTCAATTGTGTATTCCGCGTATCAAAACAAACGCTTCATGGCTTCAAAATTTTTGCACACTTTCCTTAGGGCACATCCGCTTAATTCAGGAACTGAGTACCTCAACAAAGCTCAAATACTTTGATGATATTCCCTTCTAGGTACGCCTACTACTACTACAAGTTGATGTACTCGACCTTCGTTGCGGTCGGCCCGTTGCTCTGTCTCATTCTCATGAACATCTCCATCATTGGCGTCAGCATATTCGGCTCCAAGGGCGGCAGTATGGGCGACACCATAGCACTCGTGAGTAAAACAGTGCTTCTAGTGTGAAACGAGGAGAGTGATCATTCGGCTATTATCGACTAAGATGAGTACTAGACCATCTCCTTTTATGTTATGTGGTAGAGGACGTTCTCATCGGTACGTACTAATGATGTTGTACTAACGTTAGTTCTCTCTCTCTCTCTCGCTCGGATTCGAAACAGAATCATGGGCCTATTTTGAGAATTCCAAGCGTCTCTTCCGTTCTTTGGTGAAGGGCTCTCTTAATGGGCTTTTCTATGTTTACCTAGCTAAGAATTAAAGGCTATTTTGAGGTAGACTTTCAAAGGGAACGAAAGAAGTTCCATTTATAGAAATTACTCGAATATCTCATTATGCACACCCTTTTCCGAACAGTTAATTAAATTACTGTGGCAATTAATCCAATTAGTTTCTAGTCTACTTCAAGCTGCTGAACGCGCCTCTCACATTTTCAATACATTCATGGTCCTATTTCGAGATTAGAAAGCACAGACTCGATCCAGCGCTTCTTTCATAGGAGATTTTGATGCCTCCTCAGACGAAGGAAATACTATGTGAAGGCGCACTAAGTCGGTCGGATGAGAACTATGACGCCATTCCGACTTTGGCATATAAAAGGAGGCATGACGTCATAGTTCTCATCAGACCTAGTACCTTTGAAGGTACTGGTGGTGCTTCTCTTCATCGTGTGCAACACGATCGCCCTCGTCCTCAACGTCTTCGAGGAGGAGCTCAACGAGAGTCTCGGCGAATACTTCAACTACATGGTTGACATGTCCAACGTGCTCGTTGTTTTCAACTCAAGGTATGTCCCGTCCCTTTCCCATCTCCACCCCACCTAGACTACCCGACTGACTCTCTCCTCATTGTCCACTCCCTCGCTTTGTCTAACCAGAGAGTGTACAAACTGAGGAGAGTCAGACCATCACTCACCCTTCACCACCCATTCCACGAACGAATTTCAGCTTTAATTTCGTTATCTACGTTATTTTCTCCGGGCAATTCCGGCGAACGCTCCTACTGTACATTTGCGGGGGGCGAGAGCCGCTGAGGGTGAGGAGATTTTTTTCAATATTTATTATTATAAGTGCGCTATTTTTGTATGCTGCGCTTTCGAATTTCAACACTTCTCAAATGCGGAGAATTTCAATCATTGCAAAGTTCTTCCAGAAAACAATATCCAAACTGCTGTTAATTCGCATAATTTGCAGGATATGACGACGTCAACATCAGGCAATATCAATTCCAACGGAAGCGTCGTCGCGCCCGTTCCTCCTATCGTGAGAGCAGAAATCAGATATCAATAGTCAATCCCGTGATTCAGGTGATAACAGAGAAGTCTCGGCTTCGATTGGCTACTGATGCATACGGTAACTTCCTCCAAGCGACTCAGCGAGAAGTGCTTATCTGAATGAGGTGAGAGTTCAGATTATATATCGATGATGAGAAGTAGAAAATGCAAGATCGGATCGATGCCGCAAAAAGATATTCGGTACATAACTTAATTCCTTCTGCTCATAATTGTCATTAGACTTCGAGAGGCACTAGGTGGGATGAGAACCGTCGGATGAGAACCCACCGGATGAGAGCTAAACAAGTACCCTTCTCTAGCATGTTCACAGTAGGTTCCCAAAGTGTCTAAAATGTGTTTGTGAACGTTCTACAGAAGAGTCCCTTTTTTGGTTCTCATCCGGTGGGCTCTCATCCGACGGTTCTCATCCTGCGTAGTCCCACTTCGAGAACGATACAACGATATATTCATTCTAATCTCAATGCCGATCGAATCATGACAGCGTAAACAATGGAGAGAGTGGTATCACTTCTCGCTACCATCCGCCCTAGCTCCCTCTTACATATTCACTCGTTTTGAGCTAATGAAATAGGAAAGGCCTGTGCATAGAGAGTGGTGAAAACAATATGTATCACCTCTCTTTCTCCAAAAGATCGAAGAATTTAAAGGTCATTTTAGTACTGGGTATCGCCTACGTGTATCGCACACATACTCCATCTCTTTCGACTGCCCCCGCACACAATCCTTCACCCCCCTCCCGGTTCATGATATTTTGTTCAACCCGTTGTCATTTGTCTGATGCGAGTCCTACTATATCCGATAAAGTGATCACACTCAGAGAAACTGCCCACGATCGATAAACAATAATAAAAATGAAAAATGTGTCAGACCATTTTGTTTGAGATACAAAATGCATTGCGAAACTTTGGATCATGGCGGCACGAGCGCTTTCCCCTTCAGCGACCGGGACACCACCAACCATCGCAGGAAAGAACAGTCAATTCGGGGCTTCTTGTATGTAATTTTTTATCGAGCATAATCGGATACAATTCGAAGGGTGGAACACCAAATGAGGATGTTCACAGTCGCATCAGGATTAGCACCAAGGACAGGAGGGAATCGATGGCATGGTAACGGGGGGAAGCGTGAGCGTTGCGAGACTCTCGGCTTCAATACGCGCTGCCTCGGCTGCAGCCTCTTGCTGTCGTGCTGCCTCAGCTGCTGCCTCAGCTGCGGCCTCATCGGCTTTTCTCTGTGCTTCCTCAGCTTGTCTCTTTGCTTCCTCCTCGGCTTCTTTCGCCAGCTTTTCCGCTTGTTTATCCATCCTCGCTTTTTTGACATCGTCCTTGACTTTGTTGATCTGAAATATACAAAAGTAAAGCAGTGAATGGTTGACAGTAATTCAAGACGGAAGTGTTAGTTGAGCTAAGAGCAGGTTAAATAATGCATGTAAACGTATTAAAAATCTCACGGCCTTCTCCAGTTCGCTGATAAGGTCACCGATGGGCTTTTTCAACTGCAATGAAATATTTGGATTTCGAAAATTAAAAGCTTGAAAATACGCCTTTTCTAGCAAGTATTGGAGCTGTCATGACTGGCTTTCAAAGGAGTAAATTATGGTAGGACTGGGCTTCTCGAAATAGTGGCTAAGTCCTATCGAAGATGACGTCTTCACCGACCTCGTCGATACCTCCGTTGATGAGGGTCTTGAAGATGACGGCGGGCACGTCCATCACCTCCATCATCATCTCTTCGACGGCGTTCCAGGCCTCGTTGACGGCGAAGGGGATCTGCACAAGGAATTTATAAGCAACAAACATCGATTTGAGGTTCAATTGTTTGGATTGATGTGAAACGCAAAAAAGTCATTACTTTTCCAGAAATGAGTTGACAAAAGAGGAAAAAAAGAGGATTAACTCGCCCTGTCCAGCTCGATGCATTGCTTGTCTTCCTTCTGCAAATATGCGAAGTTGAGTGATGATTTTGCACCTTTACAAATCAAATAAATATGAGCAATGCCTCACCGCTGTGTCGTTCACGACACCACTGTTGAGAATCATTCCTAGATTCACGGCATTCTCTCCCAGGTTTTCAGCGACGTCCTCGATATTCTCTCCCAGCTGCTCGGTCCGCTCTTGGAGTCCGCTTGCAGTCTCGTCGACCGACTGTCCGACGTCACCGACGGTGTCGGAGACGTCATCGACGATGCTGCCCGCCTGGTGTTTGATCTGGCCGAGGACGCCACCGAAGACGTCAGAATCCTGCCCGAAGACGACGACGAGAGGCACGACGAGGACGAGGAAGAGGTAAGAATGAACCATTCTGAATTGACTGATGAGTAAGCCGAATGGCGCTGGTTATATAGCGAGATGAAGCAGTTATGGAATGGATTGCTCACCGTCTCTTCATTCAGTGCACTCTCTCGCTTCGAGTGGTGAGAGAGTGTACGGAATGAAGAGACACCGTCGTACCGTTTCTCCGACTCCATTATGGAATGGACGAGGGAGGGTGACGTGAGTGATGTCAGCGCGGATGGAGTCATGCTTGCATGCCTGGAGCATGACGAAGATGACGAAGGTGTGCCTTCTAGCGATGGGTTGAAAAGGGGCGAAGGGAGGAGGGAGATCACTACTTGGAAGCCTCGACTCCTCAACGATGACGACGTCTACCTACCTGTTCATGCTCTTCGCACTACTGGCCGTGGCACTCGCAGGGAAATCAGGTGAAAAGGGAATCGCTTGGAGCCCGGAATTTTGTGCGGTATAAGTCTCGATCAAGTTTTCTAATGGAAAACTGAGGTGGTCGCTTATTCGACTACATGGTAGATTAAAAGTCAAATGACGGTACTTTCATATATCTACTCAGGCCATAAGCATTATCGTAAGGACAGTTCTTCGTCGTCGTCTTCTTCTTCTGGAGAGCGCAAGTTCGAAAAATCAGTCGACAAGGTGATGGATCGCCTCGACTCGGGACTAGTGAGTTTTCGATTTGATTCTAGTATGTTGAACCAAACATTCTCTCCCGAGAGCACAGCGGCGAGGACGGAATTTACATTGAACATTCAAGTAATTTGATCAATATTTGCCTGCTTCAGGATGCCTTGGAGCAGCGCGGAAACGACGACATGAAGGCAACTGCGAAGAAGCTCAGGAAGGTTAGTGCTTTATCTACCATACATATTTTCCGTAACACAAATTTCGCAATTGTTTTATGTTTATGGAATTGTGATTGATTCTTGTACAAATCGATGAAGGTGACACTCAGATCGAGAAGGAAGTGCTGGAGTTCATCGAGGAGTCGAAGAAGTCGATCCAGCAGTTCGTCGACATTCCCTCCGTCGTCATCAAGGACACCCTCATGAGAGGACTGCAGGCCGTGAGCATCTCCTTGATTTTTGTTTGGAAGTTTGGGCCAAGTCATGGTGGAATCAGAGAAAGCAGTGTTCACAAGCGAGACCAGTCTCGAAAACGGGGTGTATCTTTACCTTTACTATGGTGTAAATTGCGAATTTAAAATGACAAAGATGAAAACGTTAGCAGTAGGGCTGAAATTTAAAACATCCATGATTTCTCAGGTGGTCCTCTCCGGAGAAACGATCTTCAAGACGGCGCAGGCTTCGGTGAGCTTACGGAAGCTTGAAAAGAGATGAAAACCAGTGTTCAGATCGAGCACCTCAAGGAAAGCGTGCCGAAGGTTAACTGAAGGACTATGCCCTCATCCTATTGATAAATGATTTCAAAACAGAAACGCTTCTTATTCAAAGAACCTCATACAGATCTCAGATCATAGCGAGACTTTAAATGTAGTCAGTCGAACTCTGGAGGGCCGGACAATCACAGAACGGCGGATATTTGTACTAGAGAGTCCATAACAACAACCGTAACCAGTTCCTTGGATGGCAATTAGTTCTTTGAGTCAGATCAGGCTGCAGCAGTTAATGGGGGGTACCGCAGTATCGACTGGGTACAGTAATCCAAAGTTTATTGGACATCTAGCAAGCAAGCTAAGTTCCCTTGCGCAATTCCCCCCAATCTGAACTCTTGTGTGAAGGTATAGCCGTATCTCCCAATTAGCGGTGTTAAAACCCAAGCAACACTTTTTCAGGTTGAATGATCTATGCAAACAGACAAATGGGAAAGTTTTGACCAGTAGAACGTGTTATCAAGAATCCATTCATAAATGTAGCAAAGGTAGTGGCGATATAATTGAGGTAAAACGATAATTGAGTGTCGATAAGGGGGGGGGGGGCAACACGGGTAGACTGACTCATTTCTTGCCTGATTTCTTGATGCCGGTTCCACTTCCCATCGGGCCCTTCTGGGCTGCCTTCGTAGTTGCCTCCTTCAGCTTTTTAGCCTCCTCCTGATGAGGTTAGAGTTAGAGAAACGATACAACGTCCTCTACATTTTGCAGGATATCTAGACCGATTGAGAGATAGCATATAGTACGAAGAGGCCGTGGTTTCCGAACTAGCACTAATTGGGATGCATAAAGGTGCCGGGAGCCCAGGTGGTTTTATAATCGTCAAGAGGTGCAGTCCGGTGAGGCCGATTGCTGCTATCCTAGACGTTCAAAGTACTCCTAGCAAACGTAACCTGCTGCTTCTTCTTGAACTCGATATCGTCATCATCCAGTTCCTTGGCGTCCTTCTTCGCGGACTTGAGCGGCTTCAGCTTGCCTCCCTGGCGACCGGACATTACGAATACTGGAAGGTGATAATTAGAAATATCACCTAATATGAGAGTAAGAGCGAGTGATTGCGCAAGATACCCAAAACATGTTTTTTTCTGATAGTTTTCACATTGGTATTGAGAGGTTTCTGCAGAGAGAAAAGTATCGAAAAGGGAGGAAAGGAGAGGAAGAGGAGATAAGAGCGTTCGCAATATCGAAGGGCGCGAAATAGCGCGGGAATGAGTGTAACGCCACGCCGGCATCTGTGGGCGGGGTTTGGCAATTTTCCAGACAGATTCAAATAAGGCGCCAATTACTCGCAGCTCAATATATATTGTGACTTGAACACAGCTAATGTTATGGTATTTTTGAAAAAAAAAACGGGACAACAAAGGGGCCGACCTCTGATAGCTCTCGATTTCGTGATCAGTAATTGAGAGCTTAATTAATTTACGCGCACCATAAGAGGGCTCAGTTTGCGAAGCAAAAGAATGGAGAGAATGACGGTTGAGAAGGTCGGCCACGGTCTTTCGTCCCTCTCTTTCATTCACTATCCTCCTGTTGTGTGAATAAACGAGTGTTGAACAAGATTATGCAAGAGCATGAAATATTGCGCGTGCCTATTGTATCTCCGAGAACCATTGATGTGGTCGATGATATATGAGAGGAATCGCGAGAGAATCGACCATTTTAGGGGGGTAGGCGGCAGTGAAATTACAAATCAACCACTCCCTCTACAAATTTGGCACAACGTATTTCAAATGATGCTCTTTCAAACTGCGTCGTCAGAATTTTGATAACTGTCGTCATCTTCGAAATTCAGAAGGCCAAACATGATGCTATCACTTTTCGGAAGTCCAATCGGGCTCATTTAATTAATCATAACATCGTTTACATTAAAGATAGAATGCCATTCTTTGCTTAGAATGAAAGAGGAGATCCAGAGCTACAACTATCATGTTGAACATG
The DNA here is from genome assembly GCA_036245805.1 of Pristionchus mayeri. Lineage (NCBI taxonomy): Eukaryota > Metazoa > Nematoda > Chromadorea > Rhabditida > Neodiplogasteridae > Pristionchus > Pristionchus mayeri. The sequence continues at coordinate 57,165,328 of BTRK01000006.1, forward strand.
TCATTCCAAGTGCACGCTCCTGTGCGGGACGGTCGGTCGGACTAAAATGTCGAAATTTTTCAAATCGGAAAAACCCACAAAAGTTATTATGCGGAAGTTATAGTCCCTATAGGTGACTAACTTTTCGCCAAAAATCAGACAAATCGTGAAGATGAAAAAAAAAGAGGGCGCACTTTAGTAGGGTGGTCCCAAAATGGGTTCCAGACAGCGAAACTTCCAAAGGTTTAATTGGCTGCTATCGGGATCAAAAACATCCATAATCATCCAAAACAACATTTCAAGTTGTTTCCCCAATTGTTGTAACACTGTAAATGGCCAAAAATTACAGTATGACCTCAAATTTGAAAATCGATATTTTTACCTTCAACAACCTATGGGATGGGTGCTATTGCACTAAATCGGTTCCAAGTAGTGTAGGAACATCCCTTGAAACGTGTCAAAGAAAGAGAGCACCTGTAAACATGATATTTAATGCGAGGAATCTGTGGAAATGCGCAAAACTGTAATTTCGGTCAAAATAGTCGTAGGGTCCCGTCTCATGGCTAGAATTGTAGAGCATGATGAGCTGATCATTTCATATGTTGAAAGTTAGCTTCTATCTATTCATTGCAGCGCGCTAGAGAGCGTGGAAGACAGCCAGAAATCGGATAGACTCCGCCCTAGGGCGGGCGCTCTAACCGTCTGGCGCTCTCGCCCTCTGACCTCTCTCTCCCTCCCCTCCTTTTAGTGCTCTCACGCGCGCCTCGACCATCGTTTTCTACCATCTTCCACGCTCTATAGCGCGCTGCATTGAATAGATAGAAGCTAACTTTCAACAGATGAAATGTTCAGCTCATCATGCTCTACAATTCTAGCCATGAGGCGGGACCCTACGACTATTTTAGCCGAAATTACAGTTTTGCGCATTTCCACAGATTCCTCGCATTAAATATCATGTTTACAGGCGCCCTCTTTCTTTGACACGTTTCAAGGGATGTTCCTACACTACTTGGAACCGATTTAGGGCAATAGCACCCATCCCATAGGTTGTTGAAGGTAAAAATATTGATTTCCTAATTTGACGGCATACTGTAGTTTTTGGCCATTTACTGTGCTACGGCAATTGGGAAACAACTTGACATGTTGTTTTGGATGATTATGGATGTATTTGAGCCCGATAGCAGCCAATTAAACTGTTGGAAGTTTCTCTGTCTGGAACCCATTTTGGGACCACCCTACTAAAGTCACCTATAGGGACTATAACTTCCGCATAATAACTTTTGTGGGTTTTTCCGATTTGAAAAATTTCGATATTTTTAGTCCGACCGACCGCCCCGCACAGGAGCGTCCACTTGGAATGGCATGGTCAACAAGAAAGTTGTAGCCCTGGATCTCCTCTTTCATTCTAAGCAAAGAATGGCCTTCTATCTTTAATGTTAACGATGTTATGATTAATTAAATGAGCCCAATTTGACTTCCGAAAAGTGATAGCATCATGTTCATGTTTAGCCTTCTGAACCTCGAAGATGGCGACAGTTATCAAAATTCTGGCGACGCAGTTTGAAAGAGCATCATTTGAAATACTTTGTCCCAAATCTGTAGAGGGAGTGGTTGATTTTGTTTTTTACTGCCGCCGAGTAGTCTATTCTCTCGCGATTCCTCTCATATGTCTGAACTTATCCGTGTTGTTAATACTGCACCTTTTGAGACATTAAACCAAAGTTTATAAGACCTTTAACAATGAAGGACCATAAGGTCGGCTGATACTACAGAACCAGAAAACAATAAGCAGAGCAGAAAGAGATTTCCGTTGATTCGAGAATCAAATCTAGGAATTACTTCGTTACAGCATTGGACTACTGTCTTACAATTTCTAATGACGACTGTTGTCAACACAATACAGAAAAGTACAAAATCAACTAAAGAAACTTAAGAATAGGCATTACTATGTATATAACGTATTATATCAAGGAACGTCTACAATTGTAGGTGTTAGGATGATTAGGCATTGATTCTGAGAGAGTCCAGGGTCGAATTCTGCTGCACAGTCAGTTTCGCGTTGATCTCCTCGATAGTCCGTTGATCTCCTCGATAATTGCACAATTTTTCAAATATGCTATTTTAAAATTGAAAAATTGTCCGTGTTCGACGTAACAAAGTCTCACGATGGCTTAAAATGAACAAAAAGTGCGTTTGTGTACAGTTCATGGTGGAATCAATTTAGCAATTAGTGAATCGTTTACGCGTGGTGGAAGAGGTTGAGCGCGCGCTTCGTGCACTTCTCGGAGATCTTGAGCGGCGTGGGCAGGGCAGTAGTCATGTCGCAGACCTGTAAAATATTTTAATTGGGTTAAATAATTAATTAAGCTAATTAGATTAATGAAGATCAGCATCGCTTTGAAAATCAATAATCTGTAACGAACCCCATGGGTGTGGCAGAGTGCGAACATGGCCACCTCGATGTCGTCCATAGAGATCTTCAGTCCCTCATCACAGTAGAGCACGTTGTACTTAGTGGGACGGGCAGTGCCCTGAATATAGCACATTCCTTTCTTTCAAAGTTGCACAGTAAGGTGTACCGTTACACGATCAATTCTTTACTTCTTACTATTTTCGTCTTGTTTTGCCCTCAGTGAAATTCCGTCTAATATTAATGGTATCTTATCTCAGAGATCTTGGTACCTGACGGGGAACGTGGGCCTTCTGTAGGAACTCGTTCTGGGTGGGCGAGGTGATGTTGGTGTCGAGTGTGAGTCCCGCCTCCAGATTCTGCTCCATTGCCCGCGCCTTCTCGTCCAGTCTCTGCAAGCATCATCATCTTAGAGATTTCATCGATAGCATCCACACAACGATGAAGCAAGATAAATCCACTGAGAACATTCAGGTACTTCTGTAATGTCTAGGGATTGCTTCTCAAAAACACGACCTCGCTTTCTGCATGCTCTCATACCGATCAGAGATCACTCATAATGTAAGCATAATTTCAAGGGATACCGTCACTAACGAATGACTTTGTACCATCAAATCAAGTACCGTGCTGAAGACCCTCGACGCGTGGTTGAGGTTTGCAGTGACAACGACGATCTTGGGCGTAACTCCCATCGAGGCGAGAACGGCCTTCCACTCGCCCACTTCGGAGAGCACCACCTGATATGTGATTGAAATACAATCATGTCCTTTGCTTCAAATACTAGAGCGAGAAGTAGATATATAGGTATAATGATATTCCTCGAGCGGACTCAATTAAGGAGGAGGATGTAAAATCAGATAGGTCTCAACTTGAGACTGAATCAGATAGTTCTCAACTGAATCAACTGTTCTCAACTGAACTTGAATCAGATAGTTCTCAGCTTGAGACTGAATCAGATAGTTCTCAACTGAATCAACTGTTCTCAACTGAACTTGAATCAGATAGTTCTCAACTTGAGACTCTCAAGTCTCGGGCATAGGACGAATACCTCCTGGTCTCCCTCGTTGATTCTTCTGATAAGAAGGACGTTGGCCGGTGCTACTCCTCTGCACTTGGTGAAGGACTCGACGATGCGAAGAATGGCGGCCTTCTTGGTCTCCAGTTGGATAGGAACAAGCTAAAATGCCGCGTGGCATAAACAATTTATCAGCTGAATTCGTATCAATGTAAGTGAGTTTTATCAAATTCGAGCTATCTACAGTCCGGTCAGATCCCTACATGAAAACGGGACTCCCCGGGAGTCCCCGGATGTCCCCCCGTGTCCCCCCGCCATTTTGCGGCTCGGGCAGAGAAAAAACTAATTTGAATTTTTGGTTTTCAGACTCAGGAGGTCCTTCCCGATCGATTGGCATATGATTCATAAATTCATAAATTTGCGATAAATAGTAATTTAATTTTGAAAATCAAGGATAATTACTCGGAAACGAAGAACTACGGTAGTTAACTAGATGGATCCAGAGCTGGACCGGCGAATGTGCAAATTAACTACCGTAGTTCTTCGTTTCCGATTAATTATCCTTGATTTTCAAAATTAAACTACGATTTATCGCAAATTTATTAATCTATGAATTATATGCCAATCGATCGGGAATGACCTCCTGCGTCTGAAAACCAAAAATTCGAATTAGTTCTTTCTCTGCCTGAGCCGCAAAATGGCGGGGGGACACGGGGGGACATCCGGGGACTCCCGGGGAGTCCCGTTTTCATGTAGGGATCTGACCGGACTGTATTTGGCAATTTGATACATCGTATCCATTTCAACCTTTCTGTCCCTAGAATATCACGATTATCCATTCGTATTGTGTACATTCGATACGGAAACGACAGTTATGACTCGCCTTGCACTCTCTGGGATGCGCATAGAAGTATCCGCCGCTGAAGTGCGTCGCCTCCGTCTGTCCCTCCCCTCCCCGCACCGCGTTCATTCCCCACGAGATGACGGCTGGACGATCAGGCTGTGCCTCTGAAATTCAATTCACTTCATCTCATTTACGTCGGGCACCTATCCTCAGGTGATGATGGAATGGTACCATTCATAGGCAAGATAGTACGCATTTCGCCTTTGCTCCATTCGAGCAAACAATGGGACGTTTCTTAGATTATGCAAATGAAGCAACAAAGATGATGCTGCATATAGGTAATGTATCTGACCAAAAGAACTTACTGTTCTCGATCTCGTCCTTTGTCTGCGGACGGGGATGGTCGATGGTCATGCCGACGACGAGCGTGCTTCTGGCCAGCAGCCACGAGGGCAGACTAGAAATTTAATTATAAAAAACTATCCGGTTATTTAAACATAAAACTGCTAAATATGGATGCGTGTCTGATTTCGGATGTTATATCACCGCTGGACAGGCTCGATATGTGGAGAATTTTCCGCATTGCGATGACTGTTCATTATAAAGAACCTGATCGACTCACTCCTTCGATGCGACAGTGTAGTTCACCCCTCCCAACTTCTCGTTCGTCTTCTTCAGCACGTTGGCTAGAGTCGCCGGTCTCGAGTGCAGGACACCGGCTGTCTCGGACTTAAGCTGCAGGAAGCTAACATGGTAACGACAAGAGTTCGAATTTCGAACCACCGTACCTTCATCCTACACACTCTAAATACCGGTTGAGATGCGAGAGAGTGTACATAAAGAAGAACTCTAGGAAAAGCTTAAGCTTCTGCACCTGTTGAGTAACGATCCCGTAGTCGAGCTCCGTCTTCTTCAGGGCGTCTGAAAGCGGCAGTTTAGGGAGGAAGCAAAGGAAACTTACCGTGGTTGTTGATGCGGCTCCAGGCGATGAGCATGACGAAGGTGGATCCAGCCTGCGTCGCCTTCTTCACAATCTCGGAAGTCTGCTCGTCCTCCTGAATAGTTCCAAAAATTTTCAGACGCTTGTACATTATTCTAAATTTGCATTTTCAGGTTTTTAGCTTTATTCTATTATCTTCCTGTTTTATGTCCCGATGTTATAGATATTTTTGTTCTGTAAAAGAGACTGCACAGAATGTAGTACGCTCACCCTTCGGTTGGCAGGCACCTCGACCAGCTTTGGGTATCTGAGCAGCATGCCCAGCTCGGCAGACTTCTTCATGATAGCATCGGCTGCTCTCCTGGAAAAGACTTGCATTAGGAGTTGTCTCCTAATCGCATTGGGTAAGAAAAGTTATCGTTAAAGTCTAAGTAATTGTTTTCATGATAATTAGCGGTAAGATTTTGTGTTGTTGTCTTCGAAGACCTCCATAGACGCCTTCGAAAACATTTACGTGGATTAGAGAGGCTAAACCTACTCCAGATCCACTCGATCGCCCTGGGTGCGAATCATGGCGAGCGTCCAGTTCTCACACCCGGCGCCTCTCACGAACTTGGGCACATTCCATGAGCCGTTTTGCAAGAAATAGACGTACGATTCCTCATGAATCTCAAAAACACAGAAGGATTATTGCGTTGCTAAGCGCTTGAGCTGCATCCAATTGATCTCATACCTTCGCACGCACTTCTCCCCTGCCAGTGCAGATGGCGGGCGAGTTGAGAATGCGAGCAGCAGCCTGGAAGTGTGACGTTGATCAAATGCTTCCGTGTATCGAACATCACAAACATTCGTTCGTGGTAACGAAAATATGAGCATGAATAGTGAATACCGCTGTTACTCTCCTGGTGAATTGGAATCATCCTACTAATCGCATTGGGGATGAAAAATTTCGTAAGAGTCGATGCGTTTATAGTAATTATCAGTAAGATAGGAGGCAATTATCAGATATACGAATCCGTTTATAATTAGGCTCCATGGCTCACCCTCATTGGCTGCGCCTCGACCGTCATGCCCAGTTCCTTCGGCGGGTTGATCGTCCGACGAAGCTTGCCGATCTCGATCTTGCGGTCGGAGGGCTTGGAAGCCGATGCCTGCAAGTTACAGTTTTACATGATTGCATTATACTAAGAAGCCTGAAATGCGACATATATACTTTGATTGAGTTTCGCCTTTGATACTATGCGATTTTTTGTACGAGATCCTAGGAAGTCGTTCCCGGAGCGATAATCGGGTAATATGCTTTTCAGTTCGCATGGTCTATCACGGATGTCTGAGCGCGTGGCGAATATCGAGCTAATAACTCACTTGAGGAATCGTCTGACTCTCTCCGAACCACACACTATCTCGTCCATCAGAGTGAGCGAAATAATGTGTGATATGGAGAGAGCGAGACCATTGCTCACTCACCTTGATGATCACTTTCTGCACGTTCTTCTGCATTTGCTCGACGCGAACACGGTGATTGGGAGCAATCATCAGCGTCTCCGGAGAGAAGGTCCCGTGATGCTTGGTGAAGACGCAAGGCAGATAGAGATCCCTGCAATCCAGGGGATCTCGAAAGAGCCTTGATAGGGGTAAAGGATAGTGCTAATAATATGGATGTGGATGGTTGGCTTTGAAAAGAAGGTGCGAGTCATTCACTTGAGCTCCGTATTGTACTTCTGCTTGACGAAGTCGGCCAACTTAAGTTACAATTCATAGATTGAATAACCTAATAAAACATTATTTTATTATTTTAATAATAATTACAGTTTGCTAAAATCGGGAAGGGGCGCCAGCTCACCTTCATTTTCTTTCCATCCACTTCGATGACCGTGTCTTTGACGGGCGAGCCGAAGCCGGCTATCTGCACGCTTCGCTCCCTCTGTCCCGCCTTGTAGACTCCCTTGCAATTTGTTGGATAAACCATGATCATTATTTTCTTCTCTGTCTCAGCACTCGGTCGAGGGAGTGTGTGCAGATAGAATGAAGAGACTTTTTTTCCCGAATCTACCTTGTAGTAGACGAGTGCAGTCACGCCCTTCAGATGCCTTGTGAGAGATGCCGTGTGATGCCTGGAACGGTACTAGGCCGGATGAGAACTTTGACGTCATGCCGCCTATGCTATATCAAATGTCTTTGGACCGGAGTGTGCGACGACGGCATGACACTTTCGAAAAACAGTCCCAAACACTCACTCCATTCCCATCTGCGTCATCTTCTGCGCGAGCACTTGGTAGTCATAGTGGAAGGCGGTCTTCTTGGCTGCAAATGTTAGCTATCCTGTTTAAATTTTACTGAGATGGACTGTATGGTAGCTCTATCTGAAACAACTGCAATAGTCTGAGATCAGCGATATCAGTCGGTCGGATACAGCCACTTCTTGTTATGGCCGAATACCATTGTGAAAGTTGCTTGAACTAGGAATGGTAAATGGTGGAGGCTAGTCGTCGAAGCAGCTTTCCCACTCCTGTTCGGCATCCCTTGTCCCGTCACTCTCAACTATTTCCCCGATTCACCATCGATGGTGAGTGCGATGGTCGGCTCTCCTCCTTCTGCACCCACGATGTCCACTCCTTTTGCGAACCCGTGTCCAATGTATCTGAGTGCGATTACTGCGGAGGTTAAGACTTCGAAATGAGCTCAAAACATGCACTGGAGGAGATGCGAAAGAAATGTAAGAGGAAAATTAAAAAAAAGTTATTGTAAACATAAATACGTGTCAGGGGCGTCAACTCACTTCTCATCCGATCCTGATTGAAGCTCTCTCAACTGCAGTTGCTCTGGATGCATGAGGAACACTCCCGATTTGTAGATTATGAAGGATTCACTGTAATTGTTGTCTCAGTCTCTAATGCCATCTCATTAGTCCTCTAATAACTAATCATGTACAGTCGCGCCAGAAAGTGAGTAGACGATTTTTATTTTTGATATCACTTTTGTTGTAGCTGATTTCGCAATTGGATGTTGTGGTACTATATACCAAATCCATCGAGGAATACGATGCGTGCATTGCGTCATCAAATGCATAATCGCTGATTGCGTAGTGATGACGCAATCAAAGTGTACTTTTCAAAACGGCATTATTCTTACATAGATTTTTTCCTACTCGCCAAACTTTCTGAGGTTGGAGATATGGCTGAGGACTACTCAGAAAAATGTTTTGAAGTTGCTGCGCGACCGCACATTTGCTGCAGCCTTGCTGCAAAAACAGGGTCGCAAATTCAGAACTCGGCTTCTAGATGAGCTAGACACTCGTCCAAAGCTGATCGCCATCATGAGTGCACATGGTCCTGAGAATGAGAAAGCTATAACTCGAAATTTGCCCTCAGGGCATGAAAAAATCACCTTTATGCATGACCATTATTTGGACATTCATAACTTTACGGAAAATTTATTTAAAAATCTGATTTTTGCTTAGGCATGTTCACGATGTATTAAAGATATGATTCCCAACTTTTTAGAACGATTGGATTCCTTTCCTGGCCGCGGCGTTCGTTTTTCTGAGGGATACTGGTGTCGAGAAACACCCTGTTTACCCCTATGAGCGAGAGAGTACAGGCATAAACAAGGTGTTTCCCGGCCCTAGTGTACCTCAGAAAAACGAACGCCGCGGCCAGGAAAGGAATCCAATCGTTCTAAAAAGTTGGGAATCATATCTTTAATACATCGTGAACATGCCTAAGCAAAAATCAGATTTTTAAATAAATTTTCCGTAAAGTTATGAATGTCCAAATAATGGTCATGCAAAAAAAGTGGTTTTTTCATGCCCTGAGGGCAAATTTCAAGATATAGCTTTCTCATTCTCAGGATCATGTGCACTCATGATGGCGATCATTTTGATGCTTTGGACGAGTGTCTAGCTCATCAAGAAGCCGAGTTCTGAATTTGCGACCCTGTTTTTGCAGCAAATGTGCGGTCGCGCAGCAACTTCAAAAAATTTTTCTGGGTAGTCCTCAGTCATATCTCCAACCTCAGAAAGTTTGGCGAGTAGGAAAAAATCTATGTAAGAATAATGCCGTTTTGAAAAAGTACACTTTGATTGCGTCATCACTACGCAATCAGCGATTATGCATTTGATGACGCAATGCACGCATCGTATTCCTCGATGGATTTGGTATATAGTACCACAACGTCCAATTGCGAAATCAGCTACAACAAAAGTTATATCAAAAATAAAAATCGTCTACTCACTTTCTGGCGCGACTGTATGTTACGGTGTAACGGTGCAGCTTTGACCCGTGATCTGGTGAGAAAGCACTCACAACTCCCAGAATAGGTTCTGCGAAGTCCCGATGGAGACGATGGCCATCAGCGCTTGGAGGACGTCGGCGTTGCTGGCACGCAGGTCAGATGAGGACACCTGCTCATAGACTGAATGTATCTGAGATTCAATCAGACTCAGAGTTGAGATTTCTAGAGAACTGTTCATTTTGCTTACCCGTCTGTGATAGACCGCATCACATTATTCTGACGAACCGACCTGGAACGTGTCAGATGACTTCTTGATGGTCACATGAATACGGTTTGCTTCCATGATCCCGTTTTCCTTGAAGAGAAGAGACGAGTCCTTCTCCAGTGTGATGTTCCACTGCAAACACACGAGGTTACTTAGAACTCAGCTCTGCCACACAATATTCGTTGTTTTCCTTCCTCATTCAACGGATTGGTTGCGAAATGAGCATACCAAAGTACAGTCCGGTCAGATCCCTACATGAAAACGGGACACCCCGGGTGTCCCCGGGTGTCCCCGGGTGTCCCCCCGTGTCCCCCGCCATTTTTCGGCTCGGGCAGAGAAAGAACTAATTCGAATTTTCGGTTTTCAGACGCAGGGGGTCCTTCCCGATCGATTGGCATACAATTCATAAATTCATAAATTTGCTATTTATCGTAATTTAATTTTGAAACTAAAGATAATTAATTTGACACACCCGGAACTACAGTAGTTAATTTGATATTCACCGGTCCGGCTCTGAGACTCGATTTCTGCGAGCTTGCAGTTTGCTGCCACGTTTTCGTTCGTTTTTGCTTTCAAATTAGCTAATTTTGTATTTCAAAACCTTCGCCTGATTGAATACGTTGATTCTAGAGCGGTTACAGCCTCTCGTCGATTATCGGTAGCCCTGTTTTGGAAATGCTTGATTTTCTGCTCATTTTCTATGGATTCTAGTCACTTTTCCTTCGATTTTAGAGCTTCTTTTGTTATAAATTTAGGCTTATTATTGTTTCTGCAGGTCGCCCTTACTGCGACACGCCCCTGGAGTCTGGGGCGTCATGAGCGACTCTTCTCTGCTAGTCAGGTCCGACTTTTTTCCATTTTCTTTTCTATTTTCTATGCGGTGTCGGCTTGTGGTTTCCTTTTTTAAGGACCTCTGCTTGCATCTCAAGGGAAGGACAAGAATTTATATACAACGATGCATCAACGGAAACTTCTTAACGGTCAGGTATTTTTGTATTTACAAAGTGATGGGGTAAACTTCTGAATTAGGATAGTATCAACAACAAATTAATAGCTACTGGAGGTTATGATCTTTCCATTTATCTACAATGGGGCCTCCACCGCACCCATAAACTAACTGAACATTCCCTTTTACGTGATTAATATATTTGATGCATTTCTCCTTAGTCAGTTGGAACTCCCAGTAGTGAAGGATGGCTTCCTTTAGCTCCTCTAGAGTAGTTGGCTTGCGGTTTATTCGAATCCACTCCTTCATGTCCCTCCATACAAACTCGATTGGGTTTATGTCGGGGGAGGAAGGAGGCCACGGGGACACGGTGACTCCCCACTCATCCATTTTCTTCATGGTCGATCGGGCGGTGTGCGCCGAAGCGCCATCCTGCTGGAAGATGGCTGCACCACGACCGATCCATCCATCGAGGAAGGGAAGAAGGTATTCCTTGATACGCCTCTGCTCCGAGAGTCTCTCCTTGATTTAGGAAACAAAGCGGTCCATGACCATCGAACGTAATTGCGGCCCAAACTTGGACCTGAACGACAACCTTGCTTTTGTCATGAGAACTAAAATACCTTAACTGGGAATTTTTTGGTCATCTGAAATCGGTCCTTATCGTAGTCACTTTCAACAGTGACCCATCCTGCGTTACCGCCTAGCTGAACGATAGACTCATCCGACCAAACCTGAAGTCACCGAGTCAATTCTCAACCATTGCTAATTATTTATTACCCAATGTTGAAACGTTTCTTCATTATGCACCAGATCAAAAACGAAATTAAATCTCTTCATCCTTTGGGTTGGATTGATAAACGGAACCTTGCTGAAATAGCTCACTTAAATTGCGTAGAATATTTATAAAACGCACATGATAGGAACAGTTTTAAGATGCATCATTTTTTTCAGTTCTCGGACGATTCCTCTCTTCACGGCGACGCCGAATCGAGAAGATAGAAGGGAGACAATCTATTTGAGTCATTTATTTGTGTTGCGAGCCACTATTTTCTGTTGAAATAGTCCGATATCTTGAATAATTTACTCTTTTTTTCACTTGTTCAAGATACTTCTTTCGAGAAAATAGTGGCTTAATCTTTGCGAATTGTAAAATATTTCCACCATTTGTTCGGAGCGCCTCTTGTCCTCCATGTACAATGTTTTGACCATTACTCCAACATCTTGTGTTGCGTCTCCGAGAACGTAGGAACTGTTTAGCAAAAGTTTTAGGTAATAGTGATCGTGTAGGAACTAAATTGTGTACCTATACTTTTTCTCCGCAATTGTCTTCTCGAGCTCCTTGTAGTATCTTAGCACGGATGGATAAGACACATTAATTTTCTTCACATTTCTCAAATGGATAAAGGCTTGATGTGCAGATTGGCCTAGATTTTTCTGCAGTCGAAGATCTACCTGAGCATGCTCAGAGAGTCGAGTCATCTGAAAGTGAATAAAGCAAGTGAAAATAGGGAAAACGATTACCGTCACGGTGCGATGGCTGCGATGAAAATCAATGAAAATATAAAGAGAACAAAAGCATGGGATGCTACGCACTTATTCCGCAGATATTTCACAATTCAGACCACACACGGTGCAGTTTTTTATTTTGTTCAAATGTATTTTGCACAATTCGATCATGGTTGTTGTGAATCTGTTGCTCTTATTCCCGTTGATGTATTCCTTTATTCATCAGATGGCATTCGTGTTGGGTAAATGTCTCACTGTCGAGAGATTCGACATCTTTCCATCGAGAATGGTCACAAAGGGAAAGAAGAAGATGGAAGAGATCGTCACATACAGAATGAATGGGGGAGTGGAAGTGGAAAGAGTCATCTACCACATGGGAACAAAAGGGCAATGTAGAGCAGCCATGAAGAGAATCACCAATCGTTAGTTTGATCCAACCTCGATTAATCTTCCGGAATTTAGTTGCTGGAAATGAAGACGAAGAGGAGGATGAGGGTGACATTGACATGGAGATGGAGCAGATCGAGGAATACATGAAGATGGGAAGGGGAATGAGAGAGAAAAGTAAAGTCCACAGGAACATACCAACGGTGTTGCTTGCTCATAGGAGCATCATTCGAGCTGAGAGTGAAAGAAGAGCCATTGGACGAACAATCTTCGAGCAAGGCCACCGCTCGCATTCCTACTCGTCCCAGTATTTTACATTTCTACTCATAAATATCCGCTTACAGAGGGAATTCTAGATAAAAAGACTATCGCATCCAATAGGAGGAATAGTGTGCCCCCTATGAAATTATCGGCACCAGCCCTTCCTACTCCAATCACACAACAGAGGTGAATCGGAAACAGTTAAGATAATTAATAAAAATAGCGTTTTATCCGCACCATAGTACAACACAATCGATTGTAGAAAGGGATTCCTCCCTCACTTCTCCTCTCCTCTCTCTGTGGTCTCTCCGATCGTGCAGCCAACTGCAATTCCTTCCGCTTCGCATATTGAGGTTTATAAACCAATGAATAAGTTCAGGATATAAATTTAGCTACGGGATTTGCTCAATAAAGTGATCAAGAAACAGGAGGACCAGGATCAATTGATGAAGACTATCTATGATAATATGGCAGTGAAGACACCGTCTTCATGTAAGTAATCGTTTTAGAATCCAGATTCATATGAATTGTAAAAGCTATCAAAACTATAGACAACGGACCTGAGTTCATGGCAGCAGAGGAAGTCAATCAATTGGCTGAGTCCAATCCCTCTGATTCCTCCTTCATTCGTGTCCTACTTGATACCGTTTGCCTTCCGAGTGAGACTGGAAAGAAGGTGCAGGAAAGGGATCGCATGAGGACTCGATTCGCTCAAGAAGTCGGCAGATTTGTCTTACATTTTTAGTTTTCATTTTTAGCAATACCGTAAACTTGGTCATCCTACTAACCCGAGACAGTGCACTACCGACTGGAACAGATTCGTGTCCAGGTTCGTTATGCAGACTCAAAAGGTTATTACAAAAGAGGATGCTAAGGTACAACTACAATAATCTGACAAGAAGAGTTCAATCTTCAACATACACTTTCCCTCAAAACGAAGACTCTTCTAATAATTCAATGGTTAACGATGAATAATACGTTAACTCCATTTCTGAAGTTATTCCCCGTTAAATTATACAAATTTACAATAATAGAAGTTCTTTGAAACTAGCCTAAATCAGAAGTTTACCCCATCACTTTGTAAATACAAAAATACCTGACCGTTCAGAAGTTTCCGTTGATGCATCGTTGTATATAAATTCTTGTTCCTTCCCTTGTGATGCAAGCAGAGGTCCTTAAAAAAGGAAACCACAAGCCGACACCGCATAGAAAATAGAAAAGAAAATGGAAAAAAGTCGGACCTGACTAGCAGAGAAGAGTCGCTCATGACGCTCCAGACTCCAGGGGCGTGTAAGGGCGACCTGCAGAAACAATAATAAGCCTAAATTTATAACAAAAGAAGCTCTAAAATCGAAGGAAAAGTGACTAGAATCCATAGAAAATGAGCAGAAAATCAAGCATTTCCAAAACAGGCTACCGATAATCGACGAGAGGCTGTAACCGCTCTAGAATCAACGTATTCAATCAGGCGAAGGTTTTGAAATACAAAATTAGCTAATTTGAAAGCAAAAACGAACGAAAACGTGGCAGCAAACTGCAAGCTCGCAGAAATCGAGTCTCAGAGCCGGACCGGTGAATATCAAATTAACTACTGTAGTTCCGGGTGTGCCAAATTAATTATCTTTAGTTTCAAAATTAAATTACGATAAATAGCAAATTTATGAATTTATGAATTGTATGCCAATCGATCGGGAAGGACCCCCTGCGTCTGAAAACCGAAAATTCGAATTAGTTCTTTCTCTGCCCGAGCCGAAAAATGGCGGGGGACACGGGGGGACACGGGGGGACACCCGGGGACACCCGGGGTGTCCCGTTTTCATGTAGGGATCTGACCGGACTGTAAAAAAAAATAAAAGTATTGACCTCTAATTCCTCCGCCTGCTTCAGTTTCTCCAACGAGAAACTGAAGCAGGCGGAGCTTTCTCCTGCGCAGCTCTGTCATAGGCAGCGACACCCGGCAGCTTCCTCATCTCCTGGAAAGACACTGAATTCTACACAGAAGGCATACTATGGATCCTGGAGTACGACAGGGAAATTCAATGGACAGATGAACTTTAGTCTAGTTATTGTAGTCACTTACGCATATCTTCATGAAGACGAGAGTGGCAATCTTCTTCCTCTCCTGTTCGAGGAAACTGAAATTCCATTTTTATTAATCATGCGGATGCATGTGCTTCATGTGAGATTATATGGGTTTATGGGAAGCGAGTGGTTACGGTATAGATATATTTGGAGACATTTTTCTACCACATCCTTTTTATATGTTAAACTCACTCGTCCTTTGTCCTCTTCGTGATCTGCTTCCTTTTCGACTCCCCATCGGTTCGGTCAAACTCGGCGATGATATCGACGGAGTACTGTAAAAAATCGCGCTTTTGGTCATTTCTTATTTTAGCGTCTCATTCATAGTCCTTGTCTCCTTGAAGGTAAAACAAATTGTAAAAGATGCAGCCACGAGTGTACAGACGGCAAGATACGACTAGGTGGTTCATTCATGTGAGGCCGACTGGTGCTAAATGTAGGACTAGGGAATTGAACTTACCTAGGACGCGTCGCATCTCAATCTTAATGGGATATTTGACTGTAAAATATGCTAAGAATGTTGGACATCTCAGTTGAACTCACGAGGAAGAAGGCGAGGTTCTTCTGGAGCTTCGTCTGGAAGGCGTTCGTTATTACTTCAGTGCCTCGACCGAGTTTGCCCGGAGCCAACTTCGGCATAGCACGACTCTGAATATTCGATTGGCCAATGGATGCTGCGCGCCTCTTATTTTATGCCAAACATATATAAAGACCTCGCCCAGTTTGAGCTCCTGCAGCTTCTTCTCAACAGCAACAGCCATTCTTCAGTGGAGTTGGACGCAATTGGAGGTGGATCACACCTCGGAAGTTTGAGGTGTGTATTAAAACCTGCAATGTGGATAAAAACTTTGGATATTTTCATTCACACATATTGATTAGATAGCGGGCAGGAAAAATGGCGGCGATCAAATAATCAATTCACAGAGACAACAGCAATGTTTTGCTAAGCGGGAGTGAAGGGGGGGGACAATGGCTCCACCCCTTTCTTCCTACTTATCTCTAACGAGAAGAGGATACTCTGATGTAAACAAGGTCAAGAACGAGAATATCAGTCAGGATAGAATGATCTTTCTCTTGCAGACTCTTCCTTCGACCTTTTCACTATTACGAGCATAGGGATCGCTCACTTATCTAGCATAAACGGCTCTGTTTTCGAATCGGAGTCCCAAAAAATAATCGGGGTCCTTTTGGGACCCCGATAATGATCGGGATCCCATGGCGGTCTGAAGGACCCCGATCTTTTTGGGACCCCGATTTGTCATGGGACCCCGATAATTTTTGGGGGATTCCGATTTGTCTTGGGACCCCGATCTTTTTGGGACCCCGATTTGTCATGGGACCCCGATAATTTTTGGGTATTTCGATTTGTCTTGGGACCCCGATATTTTTGGGACCCCGATCTTTTTGGGACCCCGATTTGTCATGGGACCCCGATAATTTTTACTGTCGCCGATCGGTCTTTGGGACCCCGATATTTCTTGGGACCCCGATTTGCAGATCGGACCCCGATAACAATCGGGGTCCCATGGCGGTCTGAAGGACCCCGATCTTTTCTGGGACCCCGATTTGCAGATGGGACCCCGATTCGAAAGCAGAGCCGCGCAAACAACAGAAGATGGAAGGTGCCAGAACGCACAAAATGAGAGGGAGAACAGGGAGTGATAGGAAAATCTCATGACGTGTCATATTCAAACCCGATGATCGTCTTTATGTGTATAGTCCCGCAGCTCAAATCAGCAATCGTCAATGGATTAAACTACTCAATCGTTTACACGGTGAACAAATATGATAAAGTGAGAGATAATAAGGTGCGAATAACACAAAGATTATATCTATTCTTACAATTCCTTTTGTTATTTTGAAAAGTTGTAAGAAGAATAATTGTTAATTCGAAAAGAGTGAATTTCTTGCGGAGAGATGCAATCGATATATTTCACAACATATTTTCCATCAATCTTATCGGTAAAATCATCGGAGACCACTCCAGTTCCTGATGTTTTTAAGTTGAAAATGAAGGAAGGTGTAAGCATGAACAAGGTGTCGGAGAGAATGGACGATTTAGGGGCAGTGATTGAATCTTCTATCCGGCTATCACGCGTTAT
Organism: Pristionchus mayeri; assembly: GCA_036245805.1. NCBI lineage: Eukaryota > Metazoa > Nematoda > Chromadorea > Rhabditida > Neodiplogasteridae > Pristionchus > Pristionchus mayeri. Next base: position 57,182,301 of record BTRK01000006.1, read on the forward strand.
CAAGCGCCAAGTCAATAACAGCTTTTTCCGGAAATACGAAAATTCACTGGCCAAGATATGAATGTAGAGAGTGAAGAGGAAGGAAAAAATCTAACACTGATTGGAATGATGGACATGGAACAAACTGAATGGGAAAGAAGAGGGGGTAGAAGAGAAAGAGCTGCTCATCAATCATGTGGACGTGGTAAGGCGTGCAAAGTAGTGCTTAGTCAAATTTTCTAACATATTTGATGAAATCGTACTCTCAAATGCGCGTAATTGGCCGAAAAAACAGTCATGAGACCAAGAAAATAGAGAGAACGATCGACTGGAGCACTGAAAACACTCCCTCTCCCTCCTCCTCTCGCTCACTTGTTTACTGGAACGACCTTTTTGTTGCCCCCCCTCCCCCCCACCCCTCCACTGCATCGACCCTCAATACTCTGCTCTCTATCTCTATTCCCGTTCACCATTCCATTTGCCACTTGAAAAACATTGATCCCATTAATAATTTAGCACAACATAGGTCAGTAGAGATGAATGGAGACAATTTGCAAAAAAAAAGTTGAAAGGCCCTTCCCTTCTAGCCCTCTCTTCCGGAACGGTGGCATGGAGGGAACAATAGAGAATCGTCCTGATTCGTGTTACCTGTCGAATCGCTATAGATAAACCTGGTGCCAATGATTATGACTTTCTTTGCACGGAATGAGGATAAGCACAAAAAGAAAGACGTCGTCACAATCGACATGAATCAGCAAGACCAATGATAAGAGAAGTCGGAAGTAGTGAATGAATCAACGACAATAATGAATCACTCTTTGATAGCCGGGCAAATGAATTATGTGACGCATCGTTAAAAAATTAAAAAAATTTGATAGGAACGCTTTTTAAATGAGACCTACGCCATGTATGCATTCTTTGGGATACGGTGACTGGATATGGTTCAAATGTTTATTAGTTCATTCTCACGTGTTATTCAAATATGCTTGCCAATATGCATAATATTTATTAGTTTATTCTCACTCCGGCCCGTACATTTGCCTTGCGAAACGCACGATTGTTCCAGCTCGTGCGTGGGAGAAATACCCCGTTCTCATCCACATCCTCGTCCTTGAAAAGCGACTCCTGATGACGAAGACTTCTCTGGAATTGGGATGACATCTCAATAAATTAAAATGTTCACATAGGTCAGACTGGATAGAGAGAACTCAGAATGAAGGGAGTGAAGTCATCTCGACTCTAATCATCATTTTGTTTCCTATTACTAGAATTTGCACTTTTGCGACCCTTCACGTGCATCCGGAGAGATTTGTCTGATGCCAGTAGATTTATGAAAGTGAATGATACCTACAGATTATATTTCTGAATTAAAGTACGCTTTCGCACTCACGTAATCGTCCTCGCCCCTCAGATGGAGGACGGGGCGGAATCGCGTGTTGAGCATTCCCTCCCTGCGCAATCGCTGATCCTCCGAGTGGTACGCGTCCCACACAGAGATCGGGAGCACATCTGAACACAGCAAGATACCACATTTCGAAATTCGACTATCGTCTCTTTCTGTGCGGAAAATTACTCCAAATTAGTTGATCTGCTGTAGATTAGTATTTGCAAACTGTCACATAACTCTCCTAATGTAACTTGCTTCATCACATGGAGAGAAAGAGCATGTTAAATGAAAAGATTCCCGTACCAAGGTTGGGAGAGTCAGAGGCAGAGAGGGAGGGAGGGAGAGCTTAGCAACAGTTTTTTATCATGCTAGATGCTAGAGAATCAGAAGCATGCAGGAACATTAGAAGCACGATATTTCGAGCTCTCATCTAGATGAGAAATCAACTTACTCGGAAGCAACAAGAGAACGATCAGAGCCTAGTGCATGGATGGTGACAGCAAGGAGGTTTGACTGCTTCCCCCTCGCAGCAGCATCATCATCATCCTAGTCGAACTCAAGGGTGAAAAACGAGTTGATCCACAGTGTCCAACCTGCCCACAAGGGGATCAAAGTGGAAGGATGAACACATGATTAGGCGTTCCACTCGCGAAGGTTGCGGAATGGCGAAACGTATGAACTCATTACTTAAAAACTTTTGGAATGATCGTGGAAAGCCAATAAGCATATTCAAGCTTCAGAATGAGCATCTATATGTATTTCTTTAGATATTTGATTATGCTGGTCCACTGCAAGATATCGAGACGTATTTTTATCTCTACTTTTTACCCGTTCCGCTACGTAAACTCCTCGCAGCGCAATATTTGCGCAGTGGGCTAGTCAGCGTTCGCATAGAGAACAACATTCTCCCTCTCTCTCTATCTCTCCCCTCTTCCCTAACCCAGTGACTCACAGCCCCCAGCTGGTCACCTCCTGCTCTCACCCTGCCTGTGTCACTCTCGCTCTGATTACTTCCCAGTAAGTCCACCCTCTCTCTCCTTAGCTACCGATATGAGTAGTATTATTTGATTCCAGTTTACATATTTCCCGTACTTGACGTAGCTTTATCCTCATTTCAAAATCACGGAATATTAGCATAAATTTTCCAAGTATGTTTTGAAATTATATAAGTGATTCAGGAAGTCAGGGGTTCAATTTTTAAAGAGTGATTCAGCTGGAAATGATTCAAATATACTCTAATTCTTCTAGCCGGACTGTGCCTTCAAGATTGACAGTCTCTTTACGGCTGTAAAATCTTATGCCGTGGCTGCGCCTTTACATTTTTTAAGTCTCGGATTGTTTCCGGTGTACAGAAGTGATCGATGATCGGGCCGCGCGCGGCTGTAGCAAGCAACCGCGTCTCGCGCGACTTCGGCGACGCGGCCCAATCAAGCTCAGCCCATCTGCTGCCGACGATTCCGGAGAGGGACGACGAAAGCGTGAGCACGCTCATCTTCTGGCCGCCGCCCACCTTCTGGGAGAACTTCCGACAGACGGTTAGAAGGATATTTTCGGCTTTAAAGCGGTACTACAGTACGTGCTAATCGCCTTGGTCATGTGCGTGCGCGGCGCTGCGCGGCAGAGCGCGGCTTGCGCGGATTGATTTTGCGTAAAGAATATTGCTTTTCACGATTCGAACCTATTATTTTCGAATTCTCCGTAAAATTTCGCATCGGAAGGACTATTCATTCATATTTTTAGAAAAAGAAATCAATATTTTGAATTCTGTAATGCTGCAACCTACCGTAATCCCAGTTTGCGATACTGTCGCTATCGTAAAGTGAGATTACGGTAGGGTGCAGAAATTCCGCATTCAAAATATTGATTTATAAATATAAATATATCTTTAAAAATATGAATGAATACTCCTTTCGATGGGAAATTTTACGGAGAATTCGAAAGTAATAGGTTCGAATCGTGAAAAATAATATTCATCCCGCAAAATCAATCCGCGTAAGCCGCACGCCGCCGCGCAGCGCGGCGCACGCACATGGTCAAGGCGATTAGCACGTACTGTATCAGCAACACTAGCCAGAACAAACTGGCAACGTAGTTTCGAGACAATCGCCAACCTTGAAATCTGAATTGAGTTATGATTCCATTAAATCACCAAACGTTGACCCTGATGCACAGGCAAGGAGTGAGAGAGCACGCGACTTAAAGAGTGTACTCTCCCTATTTGAAACATATTTCAACCGCGTTTTTGCTGAGAATATTTTTACTGTTTTAAGGTGGCTATAGGTGAACATCTCCGCATTATCAAGAAACGTTTGAGCCTCCGTCCATATCCATACGCAAAAACGAGGACAGTATTTGTTCGAAAATAACTGATTTTTCTCGAGCTTTACTCGGTTTTTAAAGTACATATATCATACTTTTAGTTCTGCTGCTGTTGCTGTGCGTACAATTACGCGCACAGTGAGGAATCATTCGCTCACGAGGAGGACACGAGAACTGTACATGTGGTAAGGGATAATGTTGCCAAGTCGTCAGCCGGACTGCTCATTTCGTGCCCTTTTCGTCAGGAAAAGCGAGAGAGTATGTGCAACGAAGATACCTTCCTCCAATTTGTCATCACTAGCGAACGCAATTCTTTGGTTTCAGCATGACCGAATCAATGCCTTGAAAATCCAAACTATTTATCTCGTATTATACGTTATACTAAAGTAGTCTGAAGAAGCATAGAGTCCATTATAGCAAGATAAAAACAGCACGAATAAAGAGCATCTTCGACCCGACCTCGACCTTCGACTTGCCTCCCACATCGACGCCAATAGAGATTCCCTCGACTTCAGGCGACGAAATCGTTGAATCGAGCGGATCCTTCCAGGTTTTGGAAATGATTTTCTTGCAAGTCAAATTTTTATGAATGTCCAATTCATCCTTGCTCGATTGATTACTAAAACAGAATTATATTCAAAACCAAAAACATTGGAATTTTGGTGTCATTGTTTTATTTAGGAAGTCTCTCTGGGCAATGCTGAGTGTTCGCCACCGCATCATGAAGACGAGGTGGGAGAAATTTCAGTATATATGGTCTAGGTTGGTCGATAATTCATTGTGGCAAGAGCCAACTGTTACCTCAGAAACGATATTTTGAAACATTCCTTATCCGACCTAGTGCCTGTATGAATAATGCTGAATCATCGCGTTTTATTGCTCCGATTATGTATCAGCGATATACAGAGTAGTAAATATTGGAGTGTCCAGAAAGTTTTTAGAATTTTTTTCGGAGGAACATATACTACAGAGTATCGATTGTTCATCACAATTGTAAACACCATTGAATAGGGTAACCATTGCCCAATCACACAACCCATGGAATTTACAGCAGCTGCTCTCCCATGCTTTTAACAAAAGTTTATATAAGGGGTACTGTAGTGACCGACCTTCACGTTTTCGTCTTTAAATTATTTCCTGCTCAGGAACGCGAAGATTTCATTTCTCTAATTAACTAGTTTGAAAATACACGACCCCATAATTATTCAGTATGCTTCACTTTTGCCATTGATCTCTACTTAATGATCGCGAGCATTAATTACTGACAACACTCAAATGGAAATGCACAGGTTCTTTCTTTGTGCGATCAATTCAAACCCAAATTTGAGAATGCGCTAATTGTAGATATTAAGTGGTACTCAACATTTCTTTGTACAGTGAACATTTGGCGAGCTTCGAAAGAAATATACTATCAATAATTTATTTGACCATGAAATTTCAACGAAAATTTGGAAATTATAAATCAGAATTTTTAAAAATATTTTATCGTTGCTGATAGAGCAGTTGACCGATTCCCGCCAAATTTAGTATATATATTAAGTAATTAATGCATGATAAAACTGTGAAGAAACTAAGATGATTTCTTTAAGAAGAAGCCTTTTACAAATAAATAAAATATACGAAAACGTGATTTTGGGTGACTACAGTATCCATTGCATAAACATTTGTTAAAAACAGGAGAGAGCAGCTGATGAAAATTCCATGGGTTATGTGATTGGACAATGATTACCCTATTCAATGGTGTTTACATTTGTGATGAACAATCGTTACTGTGTAGTATACCTTCCTCCGAAAAAAAATTCCGAAAACTTTCTGGACACCCCAATATTTGTGGAAAGAAATTCGGAGAGAGATTGCAAGTGATCCTGATCATTGAGAGAGGGTCATTTGGGCACGATTTTCGAATTAAAAAGTTGTAAATATCCTGATGAATCGACAGCAACTTAGCTATTAGCATATTTATAGAGAGTTTTCCCTAAAAGGATACTAAGATGTCAGTTTCATCTTGCATCTTTGGAAGAGCTGAAGCCCGCGTGGGGAAGCCTCTTGTTACATCACACTCTAGAAACAGGGCTGAATTTTTAGGCTCTGTTTGGAATTGCTGGTACTACTGTCTATAAATAACTTCTGAGTCGCGCATAAATAGCCGACTACGACATAGTGTAGTGCAATTATACCTGTAAAGCATCAGGCATCATACAGCCACCTTGAGGCAACAAATGAGGAGTACGTTGTCCAGATCGGGTCTCAAAGCGATTACTCATTCTCTTATACCAATCACACTTTGCTTAGAGTTCGAATTCTTTGCATGAATAATCGCTCCTTTCAGAACGATGAGATGTGAAAGACAATGTATTTATAGAATGAAGAGACCGTGGTGTCGTTTTTCGAACTATTAGGTTAGTCCATAAGTTTCTGACTTTTTATTTTTCATAATTTCTCCTGGCCTATTTCGATTGCCTGCAATTCCTCTTTAGTTTTAGTGACATCAGTAGTGGTGGAGTACCGTAAATCATTTTCATTGAATATAGCGGTTATGCAACATGAGAAAATTATTTTCATATCGAAACTGCCGAAAATAGCGTTTTTCGGTGTTTTTGGTTGAGCTCAACTTCTCGAATATTTGAGACCTCCTGAACCTGCTCAACATACATATATGTAGTAGGGCAAGAGTTGCTTGTTCAGTTAAACGTGAACAACTCGGTCTTCATTGCGAGTGAGAAGAGAGAAACAACAAAACGTGGTGATTTCAATGTTTCAATTTCTACATCGCAGTTCCGAAATATCCTAATTACCTATTGATTTATGAATCTGTTCATATATATAACTGTGTCCTAAGATAGGAAGGTAGAAAATAATGAGCCACTATTGAGCTCTCGAGGTCGATCTATACGATTACAGTGCCAGAAAATATAAAAAAAGCATTTCCCAATTAGCGGAGTTTGTTGATTTCGCCAAAATTTTAAGCGGGGTTTCAGAGGAACAGAACTTCCGAAGTGCCAAATTATATGTCCCTGTAATAGGCTTCTCAAAAATCCATCGCTTTTGTCTCAATCACTTCTGCCCTTGGAATTGCGATCAATTGAAAAGTATTGAAAATCAATCACGAAGTAGATTTTGACTGTGAATAGTGTCATCCTTGCTGATCGAATTGGTCCGATATTGCATCGCGTAAAAAGTATTCCCAAGCCTTCATCAACTATGCATAACCATTAATTGATTGACTGGATGCGTTGGACGGGGAAGGTCAAAATGTCCGAACATGAAAATAGTCAGAAACTTACGGACCAACCTGATATTTTAATTTCCCATCATTGCACGTTCCTGGCCCTCGATCTTTTCTTCTCATTTAAATAGCCTTCAATCGAAAACGATACAGTCAAAAAAAGGACTTGACGACAAAAGGAAGGAGCAAGTTAATTTATGTAGGTATTGAGCAAGTTAATTTATGTAGGTATTGAGCAAGTTAATTTTTGTAGAGAAAAAAGGAAAAAAATTGTCCTGGAACTCGAAAGAATCTTTCTCGTTAGAATATAGTAGAATTCCATGATCTTTTAATGACGATCATCCGAAGCAAAAACATTAATAATTTGACAATAATCGTTAGAATGTTTTTTTTAAATATTTTCTTCACCATTTTGTGTTTTAAATGAATAAGTGTAAATGAGCTGAAAAACATCTCTTTCAGGCTGAAAGTATCCCGAAAGTAGGGATGAATGTGCATTACTTAAATCATTCGAATCCAATCTGCAATTTTCAGCTCGATCGTCTCATCTCCTCCTTTCGGCCGACTCAGCCTACCCCATGATTCCCGCCCTTATCACCTCTCGAAGTCATTCCCAGAACGACGTCTACGCTGTCGCAATCGTTAAGTGGAGCAATACGACCCACATTAACATACATATCAATTAAAAGATAAGCTAGTCAACTTGGTGGTTTGATCGGCTTCATTTCATCAGTTAGTTAGTCACATTTTAAATTTAATCTTAACTAATTAATTTGAACCATTACCTCTAATTACCTCTTTCGCTAATTACCTCTTTCGATCGAGCAAGTTATCTGCCGATGAGTGACCTTGCAACCGAGTGGCTATCAGTTCCACTCTCGAGTTAGCGCAGTTCGCATATCAACTGCATATTCATTGCAGATCACTTGAACACTTGCTTTTTTGTAAATTCATCGAAAACTAGTTCCGAATTATTGTGATTTCTACTTCCCACACTACAATTTCGACACTTCAGTTTTTGTCGTCAATCCCTTTGTCATTACTCCATGTATATAATCTGCACCTTCGTATCGCGCCAACGTCGATAAAAGCTTGTCTGAATCAGCAAGTGGTCCACTATCAGCCCCTTCCTTCTCCCTGTCCCTCGTTTCCTTCTCCTTGCATCGCATCATAATTGTCTCTTGGATGCGAGATCGATCCCCTACCCTTCTCCCCCTCTCGGAAGTAGGATGGCTTTCTCCCCTCTCGAAATGGGCTCCTCTCGATATTCAGTACAGCTGCCTCTCATTCACCCGTGTACCCCGCACCGCCTGTCCACTATAGCTCGAAAAAAACCACTCTTTTTGCACTGAAAATTCACGATTAGTCATTGCGGCGCACTGTAAAAGTTACTGTTTTTTGTATACAAACTCTCGTGTAGCGAGATTGTGCTTAGAATGAAGAGACGGTCGTATTGAGTTCTCGAACTACTGTCCACCCCTCTCAACCCGCGATTCTTCCCTCTTCTCCGGAATATCGCCTTGCATCTCATGAAAATCGTACACTTCTTTCTCCCCCTTTCTCCATCTGAGTGTATGCTTTGGGATTCTTTCTATTCGTACTCTTGGGCGCGCGCGCGCGTGCTCTCTTTCTCCCTACACCTCTCTTCTTTCTCCGCTCTCCCCCAGTGTCTCCCCTCTCTTCTCTCCTCCACCCGCACTTCTCCCCGCAATGCCAACCCTCCCCTCACTTTACTACGTCCTTTTGCTGCTTTTTCGTGCTTGATCCGCGCTAATTGCTCCCTGGTTTCCTGATAGTTTCCCGATAGAGCCCCTGATTTTGCCTGATTCCCTGATTTCCCAGATTCCTTGATTTTTCCTGATTCCCTGATTTCCCTGATTCCCTCAGTGTTCGAGAATGGCATCGGCGGTCGCGGCTTTCCACGAGGCGAACAGCAGGGAGGCACTGCAGCTGGAGGATGAAGAGGATGAGGAGGAAGAGGTAAGAGCAGCTTATTCATTTATTGCCCTACATGTTTTTATTAATAAAATGCCAGTAAGTTGTGTGTTTCTTCCTTGTTCGGGTTCCCGCGAATTATTGCTGGCGTGAGCATTTTCGACGGATTACGATGAGTGATCGGCCGATCAGCTCGAACTGGACACTATTTGTTGCGGTGCGCACAACCGGGAACATTCAATTTCCGAGAGTAATTTCGGCGTTGCCGAAGTGTCTCGGGAACGCACTCTGTATGATTGACTCCGGCAATATTGCGAGAATCGCATGCGAGGGTGGAGAAGGGCTTCAGTATACGCTTGAGGGTGCTTGTTATCTCTTGCTGACTCATTTTATTCGCGTAAAAATTTAAAATAAAAAGACCTGGCAATCGTAGCCCATGGCTACAGTAGTCCACCTAGTTCACCTTGCCTAGGTTGCAAATTGGCAGATGTATTGTGCAGACCTTGCTGATTGCTAATCAGCAGGATACGGTAGTTTCCCATGTTCATCGGTCAATAAATATTCTACCGTATCCTCTCGGTATCCGCATCTGCCAGTGCCCAATTAGCCTCTCTTCTCACGCTCATCCGATTATTGCGTTTCTCTTGCTACTCCCCAATCCTCTCCCCCGCGCGGCCTTTCGAGAAGCTCTTTCCCTGTCACAAAACCCATTATGCTTATTCAGCGCCGCCTGCGTGTTCCGGGTTGAACCATTTCGTCTCCTAGAAATTGAATGTGCAAGAACAAGGTTTCTGCATTCTATGCTGCATAGACTATGCACTCACTCACCACTCGGTCAGCAGTCAGACTGATCTCTCTATCGGTCGAGGGAAAGCGCCAAATGAGGAGATGGCAACTCGAATTTTGAATTTTTGAGATCACGGAAGACATGTGCTAATTGGAGAGTAGCATATGAATACATCCGATATTGTCTGGCTTAAAATTTAGCTTCTTTCATCTTGATCTTCAGTTCCACCCAGCAAATCGCCCACTGCAGATAAGGAGGCTGTGATTATGCTATTTTCTTTAATCTTTGATCTCACATTAGTCCTCGTGTACCCACTCTCTAAATTGATTTCCGCTCCTCTCCGCTCATTCTCCATTCGACTTCTTCTCCTCTTCCTCCTTTTCCCCGGGACTCGAAAGTACGAAAGAAGGAGGGAGGAAAAGAGAGAAAAACGAAGGAAGAGCGAAGGCGAATTCGACGGAGGGAGAGAGAGTGCAAGATAAGAGGAAGCGAAGGAGAGCAGTCGGCCTACGATCGTAGGACACATATAGAAACACACTGCTATACACGAATGGGGGCAGAGCAACGAGTAATGAATGCAGAAGAAGACGAAGAGAGGCAGAGAATAGTACGAAGACCTCGCAATAGAGTGAGAAATTAGGAAAATTGTCTCTTCGTTCTACACACTCTTTTGACCGAGATGCGCGTGTTGGAAAAGAGTTTACCAGATCTTCGAACTAGTCCTCGCGATGGAAATACAGGAAGAACTAAGGATTGGAACATAAATTACGGTATTTTTTCTTATTTTTGTCAGTCACATCCCTCTCTGGCATCTCCCCTGCTTGACGTTCCAACAACGGCTGTTCAATCTAAATCACACGTTTGGATTACAGATTTCATCAAATATCATAATTGTTCACTGATCTGTTTTGGTCTCCGACAATGATATGGGGTAAACGGTAGCTGGTTGTGGATTAGAGTACACGTGCTGACATCATTCGGTGTTGCATCGTCCTCCACTCTATCCGGTTCCGAGGAGAGCGGATCCACTTGTGGTTTAACCCCCGTGGGCTGAAGCAAAGAAGCAGAAAGAGGGTTATTATGCGAGAGTCTCTTGTCCTCGTGAGCGAAATGAATATTTGTGAATAATAGTGAGCTCAAGGCGTAAACGAAATGACTCCCCCGGTTCAAAAGAAATGAGAGATTCTCAGAATAGTAAGCACGAGAGAGTGGACCCCAGGATTCTGGCGAGTACTGTTCGAAGGCCCTTTACAATATTACTTTTAAAACGACGACTTGTTATTTTATATAAAATGCGCTTTTGTTGAAAAGATCCGCCTGAGCGCCAGGTGGTCGGTACAATGCTCAGAACCAGCGCCAAATCATTTCTTCGTTTCATTTTTTTCGAATCGTTTCTTTTCATCCACTAGGATCCCATCTGACCTGGCACCTGAAATATTTATTTTTATTTATTTATTTATTTATTTATTTATTTTTATTTTTATTTATCGTACACCACAAGGGCGCTTCATCAAGTATAGAGTGTTCGAGAATATAATTAGGGTTAGGGAAGAGGGAGGGAGGGGGGGGAGTAGATCTTCCGAATCGTGTCGCACAAGAAAGAGATAGTGGCGAGGGGAGGGAGCCTTGTGAGCGGTAGGAGTGGCCGCTTGTCCAATGTAAATCGTATTGGAGACTTGTGTGACAGGAGATCGGAGGAGATCGAAGGGGGGTGAGAATGGTTGAGGAAGGGTTGAGAAGAGAAAAAGGAGAGGAAAGGTGGGAGGGGGGGGGTGGCGGTAAGGATATATGCTAAAGATTTCTAATTTCGATTCCAAGAGTACACAGAAGATTAGAGTGAATCAGCAAATAGTGCTTAATAGTCTCGATCGACAATAGAGGATTGCAAATTAAGTGGAGCTTATTTAGAAATCTAACTGTTCTATGAGCAAACGATGCTCTTTCAAATTTTCCCTTCGGATAGCGGGAATGTGAAGAACAAAGGCACTATGACGTCTGCTAATAGTCCTATATATATATAGAAATTGCATACTGACAACTCAACAGCGTTAGCGAAAATTTTAAGAGCTAGCACTATGTCAATGACAATACGGCGAACATAAAGAGAGCGTAGAGAATATAGGGCTAATCGATCAGAATAAGAGGGGAAAGAGACGTCTGTAACGATAATATAATAGCCTACTAAATAGATGTTGAACTTTCTCAATATATGCAAATAAATTCTCGATCTCTCGTTTCTCAATGCTCTCTCTCAATGAGGAAGCGCCTCTTATCGATAAGAGCATTGTGAAATGAGAGATCGAGAAATGTTGTGAATATCCCAGCCTGGCAACAGATGGTCTCAATTCCTCTAATTGGCACGGGCCTTGCAGGTGAAGTGGGAGAAGCTGAATCCCCTTCTCCAAGAGACACCCCGGGTCTTCACTTCGGATATCTCGAAACTGGTCGACTTCCTGGATCTTCCCGATGTGGAATTGAGCAGTGACGACGACTCGGAAGTGAGGATTCTTCTCATTCTCCGTAGTTACATTCCTTTTATCCGATCTATCTGTCTCGATATGGGACGGGACGGTAACATCATAGATGGAATAACAATTTTTGCATTTTTTGTCCACGAAGACGCTGATATTTCATCTGCTCACTGGTATACTTTCAGGACGACGGCACTCCTTCGCCGCAAGAGGTGCCCGGGCTGCACGCGAAGGTGCTGCTGCAGCAGGGCCTGCACGCCAGCTACGGCCAGCAGCTGCCGCACGGCAGCCTGCCTTCGCAGGTAGGTCATTGAGGCTATCTATAACGAAAGCACTGTCTCTTAATTGCTAGTGATAAAGCTTTTTGTTTGACAGTGTCGGAAACGAGAGAACGAATATGAATTATATATTAGAGATAAAAGCAAAAATTGCCACGTGCATTGCTTTCGAAATGGGACATAGCCAGAATGAGGGAGATAATCCAATTATTTCTTCCCGATTCCGACGTCAGGAAAATATCGTTACGATCCTAGGAATATTCGATACTTTATCAAACATCATTCCTATCTCAGACAGCCCTCAAGCGCTACGAGGACCTGCTCGACACAGCTGCTCGTAGGATTCTAGCTGCGCGTCAGCCGCAGCCTCAGATGACGTCGTCGTCGAGACTGCTGCCGAAGCTGCGGCAGAAGCCGTTGCCGCAGAAGCAGCTCCGCAGCCGCAGAACGCCTAAGCAGCAGCGGATGCAGCCGAAGGCGATGCAGCAGCGAGCAGCCATGGAACAGTCCCCTGCACTTAGCAATTCGTCCTCGGACGGATCCACGATCACGCTGGTAAAATAGTTTCCAAGTCTATGAATTCTTGAAGAAATCATGATCTACTCGGAAAACTGTCGATGAGAAAGAAAGGCGATCTTGAGTCTATTTGAAAGAAAGGCGATCTATTTGGCCTGCCTATGTTTTCTCATTGCAAATTATTGATTGATGCATAGTTGGACGACCTGGACGGCATTCCTCTGGTGTGTCTGGGCGACGGGAAGGGAGCACTTGTGACAACACTAGTCGACGCCCTTTCTCATCGACGAGACAACGAGGGCAAGCAGCTGCAACTGCCGGAGGCAATGGGAGGAGAGATGGACGACGCCGAGAAGAAGTGAGAAATTTCGTGTATCTCGAGTATACTTTGAATTGCAATCAATCAATCATTTTGATTGTATGTTAATTCACCGCTTCGAAAACAAGACTTCGAAGCGAAAGAAGAGAGTAAATAGGAAGTTGGATACTATTTGTTCGAGAAATTCATAAATGGAAACACTATTCTTGTATCCCTGATTATGCTGTTGGATACTCTTTATCCAACTGGTAATTAGTGAGACCCGAAATGTGAGCAGAGAGTAAATTGTTCTCCTCCATTCTCCTCCCTTTCAGATGCCACATCGACGGGATGGACCACCTCAACCGGATCTGCGTATGGCTCTTCTTCTGCACTCACGTGAGCATTTCAAAAAATGTAGTCGTCAGATGACATCATTCCAAATACTAATTTTAAATATATTAGGTTGTAACATAAGTTTTGTCGCATTTCGGAGGTTCACAATATTTCCATGAAGGATACTTCTCAAACATTATCAATGCCTGACCTCCTAGTATATGTTTGGGGTGTTCATGCACATTCAAACCATAGGGTAGAGCTGAACTGCGCACGCTGGCTATGCGAAAAATATTAATATGAACTGATTTAAATTTGGTGCAGATTTTTTTAATTCGTTTGATCAGGTGCTAGTTCGCAGAGATGAACAATGAACCAAACTTCTACAGCATGGTGATATACCCCGTCAATGCTCTTTCAAAATATACGCCAGATATGGTGCTATGTTGAGCGGAATCAAAGATATACTTCACTGAGTGTAAGGTTAGCCGCTGATTCGTAGCCAACTTGACCAACTCTTCTGAATCCAGAATTGCAACAACAGTGACTAACATAAGTGCGTTCCAATCACCACTCATGGAGGTATAATTTATCATTAAACAAGTGAGAGAAAGAACACTCCACTTGTGGGAAATTTGAATTTTTATTAATTCAATTCGCGCACAATTTTACCAAAATATGCAAGTTTAGGTGTTTCGAATTAAAGATTGTCATTCAAAAGCTATTTATTTCCAAACTTATCCCAAGTAGATACTAGTAAGGGAAGGGTTTATGGTAAGGATGGACACAACAAATCAGATATTGAACATGTGTGCGAGGTAGGAATATGAACAAAGTGCCGATTTCATTAGTTTAATTTACATACCATCGTTCTGAATGGAGCCACTTATCTCAACAGAACCCAATCTACCCCAAACTTTGTCTGCATACTGACCACTTTGGGTGAACTATATTCCACCACTAATTGGATATGGATATCTATTGAGAAGAAAATTCGGCTTGCGAAAGTTTTCGCGACCGTCACCAACCATCCACATTATACAAACTCGTCTACATTTTTAGAACGATTTTCGTTTGTCATTATCCGTGAGTGGTTCAAAATTATGCACATATGTAGTACTTTACGCAAATCACACAAAATCGGCATAATTTATCCTTTTCAAGAAGAGCTGATGCGTGAAAATGATTTGTAATCCTTATCTCAGTACAACTTTGTCTGACTAATGTGCCTCCTCAACTGCCTTGACAGGAATGAAGTAAAGCGCGTAAGAAAGAGTACGAAGGCCCTCACTGATGATGAATAACGAAATTGAGATTAAATTAATTCGAAGAATTTCTGAGGTTAAAATGCATAAGAGATTGGACGCGACAAAACTTATGTTACAACCTGATATTAGGATGCGAGGAAACACGAAATATTGATTTTTTTTTATTTCTTACGCATCAGTGATCTTTAGTATCATGTTGTGGTTATCCTTCCGTTGATCATCTAAGGAGCTATTGTTCGAACTTATAAATAATAGAATTATCCATGTTCAGTTCGAACTATGCGATGACGCCCGCGACGTTCTTCCGAAGGCGCCTGTCGTCGATGACGACGAGGACATCGTCGACGTCACCGAGGTCTCCATGGAGCTGCAGGGGCTGCTGACGTCGCCGCACGAGAGTGAGTGACTACCGTATTCTTCGAGGCTTTTTCATGTTTACTAGAGAGACGCCGACGTCTCCTAACCTTCGAATAGTATCTTGGATATTCCTATAGAAAATTATGGGAGCTAAACGAACAAAGAATGGAATCACCGCACAACTTGATACTTATAACATTCTGGTACTGATGATAGCCTAAGCGTTTTTCAGTACACGATGGGAACTCGCCAGTGTCATTGCGAGAGGCTGCCGCGTACTGGGTGGTAGCGTGCGGGTTCCTGCGAGGCCACGGAAAGAGCCGCGACTACGACAACAATGTGAAGACCTTCGTGCTGGTACGCTATTTGCTTCTTGACCCCTGCTGCTTTTGGCAATTGAAAAGCTAAGCTGTTGCAATAGTATCAATTTTTCGGCGAATTTTCGTGCACACACTTGGTATGTGGAGGCGTTAGTGGGCTGATGTGGCATCGTGGGACATTTGATCAACTTCGTATGAAAGGATTACAGTATGATCAAGTGATTCAGGGGCTCATCACGGCGGCGAATATGAAATACACCGACGCGCTTACTGTCATCAACGATGCCGTGCCGCAGGCGCTCACGTCTGTCTGTGAGTTCGCCAGCTTTACACACTTCTCCAGTTAGTTGCTCTGGGCACCACGCCGGATAAGAACCGTTGGATGAGAATGCACCGGATGATAACCAAAATATGGACCCTTCTGTAGGACTTTCACAGAAGTATTTTTGAAACCTTGGGAACCTACTATGAACATGCTGGAGACGGGTACTTTTTCGGTTCTCATCCGACCTAGTGTCGTTTCTCAGTTATAGAGAAGTGAAGACTCCTATTAGAAAGCGCGTTTCCAGACTTTCAACCGCTCATTTTTGATTCTACAGACTAGCAAAAATTTGAAATGGAGAGGCAATGAGTATCTCTTTTTCCATTCAAGTGTACGCAGAATTTTGCTAATATATCATCTGTATCATCATTCAGCGCCCTCCACCTTCTACCGTCCCTCGCAAGACGTTCTGTGCATCTCAGTGAGCGCTGCTCAAGCAGCCCAAGTCCACTCCTTTTTCCAGTTTCACATGGCGAGTGTGAGTGTTCTAACCCCCGGCTAACGCCCATGTCCGTTTCGTCCAAATTGTCCCCCGAAGATGGTCCCGTCCACGCCTCTCTCACCTTGCCTGGTGTAACGAATCAGCTTGGTAAAGACAAAATTCACGAGATGATGAAGCGAAAAATGGGCCCTAGTTCGGATGAGAACCCACCAGATGAGAACCAAAAAGTAACCCTTCTCCAGGATGTTGACTGTAGTCTCCCAATGTGTCAAAAATGCAATGCCTTCTCTCTTCAGTCTCCTGAATTCCGTCGTGCGTGCCTCTCTTCTGCCTCTCTCTTTATGCACACCTTTTTGCCTGTCGCCCAGCAATTCTCCGCAGCCATCAGAGAGGGAAGAGAAGTGACGCTAGCACGTGAGTAATACCGTGTCTTTGCTTTGTGCAGAATTGAAAACATAATATAATACCGCCCTGAGACTAGGGCTTGAGTACCGGAAATGACTTATGTTTGTGACCAAACCGCGACAAGATCTTTCATTTCAATTCAGATTCTCGGAAGAATGTGGTAGAGCGATCAGTCCCGATATAGTCGGCGTTTTACTTTGAAAATTTAATCGAATTGGTCGAAATAGGTATCGTTCAGAACTCATCGGTAACTACACGCACAGTGTGGTCACGAGTAAGACGGAGCTTAAACGACCCCTCGAGGCGCCCGCCCTCCATCTCTCACAGAAGAAGAGGAGAGAAGGAGTGCAGGTTTGTTCACTAATATAATATCTTTACCCATTCAATGCCTTTCTGCGATTATAATCAATACATAGGGCCGTCTATTGCAACTTTAACAGAAGAAAGAGTGAAATTGCAACTCATTGTGATTAGGAAGAAAATCGATATGCTCAACGATAAAGATAAACGAGGAACAGCCTAATGAAGGCATAACAATTATTAAGTGTAATCCCAATAGCAGTCTTTGCAGAGCATGCTGCTTGGAATGGCGAGCTCCTCTAGCCTCCGTGAGGAGTCTGATCAGGAACCCTCGGCCTTTCAACGCGTCGTCCACGGCAAGAATTCAGCCGAGAAAAGGAACGGTTTGGACGAAGACCATTGATCAGTCCCTCCAACTAATCATTAATCGAACCCAATTTCGTAGTGTCTGAATGTGTAGAAGCTTCATATTTAACCCTTTCTATGCACCAATTTCGTTTGAACGTAGAATAGACGAAATGTAGAGGAAACCAACAAAAATATGAACCGATTGTCGTTTTCCATGTTCTTGATTTTGCATTTATTCTGTGTGCTAGTAGTCCTTGAATATTTTCCCTAATGGCCTCATTTATCCACCAAATGTAAATCTCTCTTCTCGAGAAACGATACGGTACCTTCATTCTCTGCACAATCGCACCGCCACGTCGGTCATAAGAGTGTATAGAATGAAGAGGCCGTGGAACCGCTTCTTGAATTCTAGTTCAACGGATCGCTCTCGTCCCCTTCACATCACCCTCCACAAGTTTCCCGATTCGATCCTCATCCCGGTTGCAACAGTCATCGTGCCCCAGTAAGATTCGATCCAGCCCCGTCACACTCACTTACCATACCATACTCATAGATGCAGACCTCCTATCGTACCCTCGTTCTTTCTCCTCTTTTGACCGGCAACTCCAGATTTGCATGTACCACTCGGAAGAATTGATGTATATATCAGCATTTCACCATTTGTAACCCGTACATGACTCTCATCTTATTTTCACTCAACTCGCGCAATACCGTAGTCACATATGTATTTTTTTATGAATCTTAGCGAAGTCAGATCCCATGCGATACTCATTATTGTCCTTAGGCGTGAATTCCACAATGGTGTTCATACTGTAGATCAAAGTCAATCCGCCCCAAGATTCGACTGTAGCAGAAAATCCCTTTGAGCCCATCTCATATCCACTTCCCTCTCTAGTCCGTTCCGATTCCCCTCTCAGCTACTTCTTTTCTATGTATAACAGGAAATTTCGCTACTGTAAACTCACGGATTCCTCTAATCTTCTTGATCCCGGTTTCTAGAACCCTTTCAGACGAGACAACCATAGAATGCACTAAACAATACCAATAATGATGATAATGTTAAATGATGCATATTCTCGGTGTTTTTTACCATAGGCCCTCCTCTACTTTTGTTCGGCGCGAGTTAAAGGAGTTCATCCAGTAGGAACGTCAGTGTTTCCCCTGATGGTCCATATATTTTTTTCTGTAGCCCCACTTCCCTTTCCCACTTTCCCAACGCTTTTCAGTCATTCCTTTTGGCTATTGACACCTACATTTTCATTTTCGCTTATACTCGGTTATGCAACATCACTCTCATGCTAGTCACTCTCATGCTGTGCCACGCATCACTGTCCTTCACAATAAAAACTGTACCGAAGAATCCGGAAAGTTAGTCAAAATTTGATTATGGAAAACAGTTTCAAACTACTTTTCCGATCTCACCAGTACTAAACTAATATGTGTATCAACTCAACGTGGAAATCAACGAATATACTCATGTGTTGTACTTGCAAATCAAAATAGACGAAGCCTACCGTATTTTGTACGTGCTTAAAGGAGGAGGAAGTTCCCGGAAAATAATAACATGAGCTTGTTTACATTTTCAGATGATATCACGAGCTTCAGTACGACTATGATCACAATCTTCCCACGTTTCGCCTAGTTGTTATGGCCCAATGAATCGGCCTGGATGAGTCACTATGCATGATGATCGGCGCGCGTCTGGTATGGTGATTGTCATTGAAACCACTATGAGGCAATTGACTGCTCAATTCGCTCCCATCATGAGGCTTCGTAAGCAGTCCCCTTGCTTGCACTACTATTCTTCCCTCGTTTAGTTTAAACTCTATCACCACTACTCGATAGTGAGATAGTGAGAGACTGTCGAATGAAGATATGTTCGAACCATAGTTCGAACTGTACACTCCACTCACGTTTTTGGCTCCAAACCTACTAGCCCAAACCATTTCCTGATCTGAGAGATCTATGTTCACACCATTCTCACCAAATTTATTCAAATACAATATTTAAAATATCTCTCATCCCTGAACCCTGAGTGAGAGCTCCTGTGAGTCACGTGTGTCATAATATACAAATATCAAGGAAAACATCTTTGTTGATATCGTCATTTGTACAACTTCTTCCTTACAATTAATGGACTAACACCAATTCGGAGTGTTGAGCTTCATGCAATCTTGTATGAGGCCGGTACTTTTTTTGTCCGACTTCAAACTGAAAGTAGATCCAGAAACGAACAATTTTGGCTATTTACCCGCGTGTGGCCCTTTGGCCTGCAAGGAAACGTAGTTGCCTAGCAGCAGCCAGCCTCATTGCACCACTTCTCTAGCTTAGTCGTCGTCTCTTTACGACTTTGAATCCACTTGACGTGGATGCACCTTTGCTTTACCTTTCTGTCGTGTGTGAGATCGCTCGTTCCTCCAAACAGCAAAATGCTCGCTTCCCCATTAATATCTCTCCATCTAACCCTTCCCGATGTAACTGTTGATAAAAATTGCAAGATCTTCCTCAGATATCCAGAAGCGGCAACTTCGACGCGATATAAATGCCAGCGGTGAGTGTCCAGCAATAATCTTTCATTTTCCCTTTGATATGGGCAATTCTTCGTCTGAGTGGTGACTCTATTTCTCTTGAGAGAAATATAAATGAAAAGAGTGATCACTCAGCTCTTTTCGACTGAGACCAACAAAAAAATTAGAAATTTCCAGCCCACGACCGGGTCTCTCATGCAGCAGAGTCGACGCATGGAAGAGAAGCGCGCCCACTCACAGTGGACAGATGAAGAGGGAAGGAATCAAGGTGGGAGGATCTTTTCCAGAGCTCAACAACATTAACAGAAAGATACTAGTACGTGGGCCGCATTCGTTGCTCTCGGGAGATCCCCCCTCAGAGCTGCCCAAAAACTGTAGGTTCTCTAACACAGAGAGTGTCTGGTCAGTTGCCCAAGCGTACCTTGAGATACTGGGTTAAAACCGAACTTGATGGAGAAAGGAGTTCTCTCGTACTCTGGTCTGAGTTGACAACTATTCCGACTAGTCAGGGGGGGGGGGGGGGTAAAACTACTACACCGACTAGTCCCTCAAGGAAGGATGGGAAGCCCATTACCGCCTAGCTGTCCGACTAGTCGCCTCATCCACCAGTCCAACTACACATGTGATGAAACACGCGCCAAAGGCGCGAAAACAGAGAAGGGAAGCGCCCGTCGCGGCCGTCGTTTCTCTCTTCAAATTATTGATTTTCCATGCTTTTAAACTGGTTTATGCCGTTATTTTAGCTATAAATAGTTACATGTAGTGCACCTTGTCTTTTTGCGTCATGCGATTAGGTTAGTAACAACGAGTAAATACATTTTGCTTTAAAAATAGTGGTGTAAGTCTTCAATGACTGCTATAATTTCGATGTTTGTTGCTTTACTACGTCTTGTTTTACTCAAAATTGTTTCCCATATAATTGTAAAATATTGCAGTCTCTGTTCGTTTATATTTTTCGCTTCGTGACTAGATGATTCAAGAATTATAACTTCCATTAATTGATATCAAGAACTGTAAAAGGAGTGGATAATATATTGACAATTAAATCCGTGGGTTGGGTTGTTATTATTCAACACCATTCAGGAGAAGAAGTTATTGTATATATCATTGTTGTCTATACTATTGGAGCGATACTCGAGAAGGTAAGTTGCTTGCATTTCGATAGACACCCGTGAAAAAGGCGTGATATTCCCACTCGGTATGTAACGATCAGCTATATTGATTTCTATCTCTGGTATTTTTTCCCCAGTTCGATCCCAGTGAATTACCAGTGGGGTCCAGGCTTGTAACCCAATGGTAAATCCACTGGGATACCACTGGAATCTCGCTCCCACTGGGATAAAACTGGGATTCCATTGGAACATTCCCACTAGGATCCCACTGGGAATTACACTGGGATCCCACTGGGATAGTGACTTGAACAGACTTTCCCAGTGGGATCCCAGTGGAATCCCAATTGGTTCCCAGTGGGAGCGAGATTGCCAGTGGTATCCCAGTGCATTTACCAGTGGGTTACAAGCCTGGACCCCACTGGTAATTCACTGGGATCTATCTGGGAAAAAATACCAGAGTATTGTTGATGTTATGTGCATGTTTGTTTCATTGTTCATGATTCCAGCATCCAAATATATTGTTCTTGTGTCCACAGTTATTATTGAACCGTTGTAGAACAAATAAAGACTGATTCCATGCTTATTGTTCATTGATTTGCATAGGGAGGGGAAGGGCTGGGCCGGGTCCGGGGCCGGGAAGAAGCAAGGGACGATTTTTCTTACAGTAACCCTGGGGCGAGCGAGGGGACGGAATTTCCCACTAGTCTGATTAGTCATCTCGCTCACTAGTCCGACTAGTCGCTCTTTCCGACTAGTAGTCGGACTAGTCTGGCGAGCTACTGGATAACTACCTAGTCGGACTAGTTGACGAAATGACTAGTCGGACTAGTTGCCAACTCAGACCAGAGTAGGCGCGCCGCTCTCTACACACGCCGGGGCAGAAACAGGCGAGAAAGAGAGGGTAGAGGGGCGGATTTTCGCGCGTGCCCTCCTCCCGTCTCCCACTTGTGATCTCGATCATTTAGAACTTCACACTCTCTTCATCGAATGAAGCGTGTCAGTCAGACAATTACTCTCGTGACATCGATTGTTGACGATGCGATCAGAGTTTTTTTGTTTCGGGAAGACTGTCTTGGGAGTGCATGGGTCAATGGAAAAGAGAACTAGGAAAAATATTAGTTTCTGTATTTTATCAGCATCTAAAAAGGCAGATGTCAAAGTAATGGAGTTCCAGGAGAAGGCTGCATGGCTGTTCGTGCTGCAGCGCCAGCCTGTCGCGCCCACACCGAACGTCGCGATCTCGACGATGACGGCAGTCGTCTCTCTCGACGGCGATGTCGTCGAGAAGAGAAAGAAGGAGACACGAGATGGGAGATACGTCGTCGTTGCGAAGCAGAAGTGATTGATTCATGGTATTTAACTACCGCCTTCCAGAGAAGACTCTCCTTGCCTTGCAGGAGTATCACACATAGACGTCTCTAGCGTTTCCTCCTCTTTTCCGTTTCGCCCAAACTTCCTCTGTTTTGGCTCCACCTCCCCCCCCCCTCCGATACCAATCAGTGATCTCTATCAGCAACCAACTTATTTCTTCATGTAAATCTTCCAATTGCAAATATTCTGTATACTGTATTGCAATTGCAAAAAATATCAATAAAAGTATATTATTATTCAGAAGGCGAGTAAGCAATTGAGTGGTGACCATTTCGAGATCTTCTTTGCGACTTTCTGCTTCTCCTCGACTTCTTCATCCTGAAATTTCGAAATTTTACAGGAAAATTAAATATTTTCTTTTGTACCTCTTCATTTCTATTAATAAAAAAATAGAATTTCTAAAACTGAATTTTTTACGCGAACGAAATAGATGTGTAAATTTACGATATCATTCAGGTCTCAATCTATAAATGGCCAATCAAGTCAATCATCTCACTTTCCACTCGAACTCCTTGCCCATCAGAGCGTGTGGCACCCGTTGGCGGACGACGAGATAGCGAAGAGTGTCCCGCATTTCCTGAAAGGAAACGACCATTTAAATCTGAAAAGGAAGAGACCGGTTCTCTAAAATTCGAGATTTCACATGTTGTGCAAAGGACACCACGCAGGATGAGAACCACAAATAATACCCTTCCATAGTATTTTCGCAGAAGACGTTTTGGCAGTGTGAGAACCAAATTTGAAAATACTGGAGAAGGTTACTTATTTGAATCTCATCCGACGGTTCTTTTCCGACCTAGTGCCGTGCAAAGTATCACCGATAACGATCACATTTTATCAAAATTTCAATTCAATTATTAGTGTGTCTTGTTCTCACTTGTATCTCATCGATTCCGCACAGCAGCAATCGGAAAGTGCGTCCTCTGATGTCGAGGAAGTCCAGGCCCGAGTCTTCGACGAAACCAATGGAGATAAGGGGAATCTGAATAGTAGCTGGTCAGCCGAAGGATTTGAGATACTGTACTATTTCCGAAACCGGATAGGATGGGAAATCATAAAAATACAACATCATGTTGCCAACTCGATATTTCAAAATTCGAGGAAATGGAATCAGAATTGATAAAACCACATCATTACGAAACACAGTTCTGTTTTTTTTCTGGCATCCCTTCCCGCCCATGACGACATATCGGCTAGTCTTGTGAGGACAGATTGAACACTGCCTTGTCGTGAGGGCATATCACGCCATTCACGAGAAAATCGAGCTAGATTCGCTTGGGAATAGAGGGGGAATCGTGAAATGAGTTCTAATCGGTGTTGGCCACCCTGATGCATGCTTGAGTGCCCTCTGAAGTCTCATTGTTCAGACTCCATTTTGGAGCTCCATACGTAGGGTCGGATTTTGGCACCTCCCTCATTGAGAGCAGTTTTCTTGGTTACGGTGAAAGAAAATGAGCCTAAGTCACCCCAGCTCATTTTTTGAGCTCTATCGACCTATCTCGCTCATTTTAGAAAGTCGATTTTAACATCAGTACATCGTAGGTCGATTTTCTCAAAAATGTAGGTAAAGCAGCAGCTCAAATTTGAACAGTA
The DNA here is from genome assembly GCA_036245805.1 of Pristionchus mayeri. Classification (NCBI taxonomy): domain Eukaryota; kingdom Metazoa; phylum Nematoda; class Chromadorea; order Rhabditida; family Neodiplogasteridae; genus Pristionchus; species Pristionchus mayeri. The sequence goes on from BTRK01000006.1 coordinate 57,206,199, forward strand.
GATGCATTTTAGCGAGAGCTTTCGAATGAGCGGTTTGCGAAAAAAATGCGGGAACGGTGGTGAAAGTTTCATCATTTTAACTGCCCCTGGATCGTTTGAACTGTATTTTCCACAGGCAATTTCATTCCACACTGCACTTTTCTGAGCGAGCGGCCAAAAATGATCGATCTTCAATCGAAACCCTGTTGAAAATAAACTTCAAACGATCCAGACGCAGTTAAAAGTATGAAACTCTCACCACCGTGCACGCATTTTTTCGCAAACCGCTCATTCGAAAGCTCTCGATGAGCTGCATCTACTGTTCAAATCTGCTTCACCTACATTTTTGAGAAAATCGAAATACAATGTACTGACGTTAAAATCGACTTTCAGATAAAATGATCGAGATAGATCGATGCTAACAAATGAATCGGGGTCACTCAGGGGCCATTTTTACTCGATATTTCACAGTAACCAAGAAACTGCTCTCAATGAGGGTGGTGCCGAAATCCGACCCTACGTAGGGAGCTCGAAAATGAAGTCTGAACAATGAGGCTTCGGACGGCATGCCTCAGAGTGCCCAAATCCGGTTGGAACTGATTTTAGCATTCCCATGTTCAGCTCGATTCTCTCATGAGAGGCGTGATATCATTTCTCTTTATGTAAGCCTACTTACTCACCTTCAGCTTGAATGCAGGAAACCGGCCCTCGACCTCGAGAGTCGCGTATTTCACTCGAATATTGCACTTGACAGAGACGCGCGGAATCTTGCCGGAATCGCGATGGATGAATGCCTGAAATAGGGATTTAAAGGGGATACTCAGTGATTTTTGTCATGACGTTTAAGCACTGCTTGTATTCATAGTGAAAACGGAAGGGAGGGAGACAATAGTGATGTTCATCTGTATTGTAGTAACAAATTATACTCAGAACCCAAATCTCGAATACTCTCCATTGAAGTCGCCCATTTTCTTATTCAAATTCCTACCATTCCCAACCAGTTTTGTTTTCACGCATTCGACTCTAATAACAACGAAGAGATTTCCTTAACCTAGAACCATGATTCTTCTTTATCGCTGGAAGAGATCAAACATCTTGATGAGTGATCATGCCTTGCCCTCTCCTCTCTTTCCTTCCTGCTTCTTCCTAGTTCTTCCAGATCCCTTTCATCTCACTGTTTGAGCCTACAAGTACCTAACCTCCTACGAGATCTCGTGATCTCAAGTGTACCCCATCACTCCAGAAATATCCAGGAAAAGGAATGTTTGTTCTTTTGTCTTCCTGCTCTGTTGTATTCTCTGTCTTACATATCACGATTTACATGTTTTTGCGATTTCGGTTTCATCAAAGACAAAATCACATTTACGACAATCCCGAGATAAACACCTTTGTTCTCCACTCAGCATAGACTCCATGCTGCTTCTCGATCTCTGTATCGGGAAGAGGCCGAGGTCGCTTGAGAAGAGGCAGATGGAAACCTGCAGAAAATACATTTGATCTTCACTATGGATTTACCAAGTACATAAACAATTATGTTACTGTAACGATGTGCTACCAACGACTCCGAACTACGGTATTACGTTGCGCCTACGGTTTATATGTTTAAAACCAGCACACCATCATGACTGTACGAAAGCGGCACGACCTCCATGATTGCTCTACATGCGATGGGCGCGATATCCGTTGGGACTGAAAACAAGCTGCTGAGTTGGGGAAAGCAATAATAATAATGCATCGACGCCCAAGGGGCGACGATACCGTGAAAACATAAATGATTGATGATTGCAAGTGGGGAGGCACTTTTCTGAGACAATGAGGGCAAGAGAGGTATGCGACGGTGGCTTTCATATGTGTATTAATACTCAAACATGAGTAAACTTGGATCCTTTTTTCGATCAAAACAACGATGCAAAACGATGCTACGATCTATTCGATCGATCCAATCTCGACTTCGAGAATAAGGAGACGGTTGTACGGCAGGTAGAATGGCCAGAGAGTTTGGGAAATGAGGAGAACAATCCCGAATTTCTAAAAACTTCAATCAATGGGAATAAGAGTTCCAGAACATATACAACGGTCTCTTCATTCTATAAATTCTCTCGCCACTGTACTGGTCGAGATATCCAATGGAATGAAGAGGCGGTGACTCGAATTTCGAACATCAACTGAAATCACATGAGGACACCGGACAGGGGTCAGAGGGGCGAATTCGTCTCTCATCACCTCTCCCTTCTGTTGCTTGTTATCACAGAAGGGAGAAGCACTTGAGGGGGAGAAACACACAGAAGAGGGCGAATGGGAGACAAATCAAGGGACAATCACAATCGCAAACCGACAAAATCGTAATGATAGGGAGGGTCAGAGGGGGGTCGTTTAGAGGTGATTGGGTGATAATGGTCAGGAAACTGGTCCCTATAGAGGCCAGTTGTGAAGGATTATCAGAGAAATTTGGAACATATCATCTTCTTGCAATGAAACCGATCGATGGAGTGCGAGACCCGATCGGTTGAGAAACAGTGAAAAAATTAAAATACGAGAATTTCAAAGCGCTACAATGGTCAGAGAGCTCGTCCAAGAGAGGCCAGCTGTGAAAGATGATTAGTGAACAGTGAGGGGGGAGAAGGGGGAAGCGCCCACTGTAATCCGAGATGAGCACAGGGGCAAGTTGAAAGAAGAACGAAGTGAAGCGGGCTGTTTACTTAGCGTGTGACCGAAGGCAGGAACTGGTAGGGGAGAGCTCAATGAGATGAGAGATGAGAAGGCAAAATACATTAAAAACTTCTCGTCTGACTAGTGTCTATAAATGACGGTGCCCGTCATGCATTATCTAATCAGAAATATCTAAAAAAAGACCGATTTAGGGTTCATGATAGGGAAATGGAAAGGTTCCGACGACATTTCTTAACACGGGAATGGTGTGATGGATAGTTTTTGATTTTAGGCGTCGATTGGCACCGAAAACGTATTTTTTGGATTTTTTTTTCGATTAATCATTTCATTTCAAAGGTCCAAGAGCGTGCGCTAATGGAACTGCAAAGGGGCGGTGCTTCCTCTCTACTGTCTCGCTTGTCTCTCACCCGGCGCGTGTAGAGAGCGCGAGAAAATACGAATAGGCGCGCCAGCGTCGCTCACTCGCCTTTCCCCACTGGGGTGACGCACAACCCGGAAAGGGCGAAGCTCTGCACAAATTTTTGGCGATTTGACTGGGGAGGGATCGGAATTGGCTCCGCCCCTCTCTGACTCGTTTCGCTTTTCTGCCGCTCCCCGTTGACACCTATTCACGTACTTTATGAGCCCCAGTACGATTCTGAGATAAAATATCGACAGGGGGGGTCGATAAAATATCGACAAGCCTAAGCCTAAGCCTACGCCCCATCCGGAATACAAGGACGATATCAACAAAGATGTTTTCCTTAATATTTGTATATGTGTTTGGAGGAACGAGCGATCTCACACACGACAGAAAAGTAAAGCAAAGGTGCATCCACGTCAAGCGGATTCAAAGTCGTAAAGAGACGACGACTAAGCTAGAGAAGTGGTGCAATGAGGCTGGCTGCTGCTAGGCAACTACGTTTCCTTGCAGGCCAAAGGGCCACACGCGGGTAAATAGCCAAAATTGTTCGTTTCTGGATCTACTTTCAGTTTGAAGTCGGACAAAAAAAGTACCGGCCTCATACAAGATTGCATGAAGCTCAACACTCCGAATTGGTGTTAGTCCATTAATTGTAAGGAAGAAGTTGTACAAATGACGATATCAACAAAGATGTTTTCCTTGATATTTGTATATTATGACACACGTGACTCACAGGAGCTCTCACTCAGGGTTCAGGGATGAGAGATATTTTAAATATTGTATTTGAATAAATTTGGTGAGAATGGTGTGAACATAGATCTCTCAGATCAGGAAATGGTTTGGGCTAGTAGGTTTGGAGCCAAAAACGTGAGTGGAGTGTACAGTTCGAACTATGGTTCGAACATATCTTCATTCGACAGTCTCTCACTATCTCACTATCGAGTAGTGGTGATAGAGTTTAAACTAAACGAGGGAAGAATAGTAGTGCAAGCAAGGGGACTGCTTACGAAGCCTCATGATGGGAGCGAATTGAGCAGTCAATTGCCTCATAGTGGTTTCAATGACAATCACCATACCAGACGCGCGCCGATCATCATGCATAGTGACTCATCCAGGCCGATTCATTGGGCCATAACAACTAGGCGAAACGTGGGAAGATTGTGATCATAGTCGTACTGAAGCTCGTGATATCATCTGAAAATGTAAACAAGCTCATGTTATTATTTTCCGGGAACTTCCTCCTCCTTTAAGCACGTACAAAATACGGTAGGCTTCGTCTATTTTGATTTGCAAGTACAACACATGAGTATATTCGTTGATTTCCACGTTGAGTTGATACACATATTAGTTTAGTACTGGTGAGATCGGAAAAGTAGTTTGAAACTGTTTTCCATAATCAAATTTTGACTAACTTTCCGGATTCTTCGGTACAGTTTTTATTGTGAAGGACAGTGATGCGTGGCACAGCATGAGAGTGACTAGCATGAGAGTGATGTTGCATAACCGAGTCTAAGCGAAAATGAAAATGTAGGTGTCAATAGCCAAAAGGAATGACTGAAAAGCGTTGGGAAAGTGGGAAAGGGAAGTGGGGCTACAGAAAAAAATATATGGACCATCAGGGGAAACACTGACGTTCCTACTGGATGAACTCCTTTAACTCGCGCCGAACAAAAGTAGAGGAGGGCCTATGGTAAAAAACACCGAGAATATGCATCATTTAACATTATCATCATTATTGGTATTGTTTAGTGCATTCTATGGTTGTCTCGTCTGAAAGGGTTCTAGAAACCGGGATCAAGAAGATTAGAGGAATCCGTGAGTTTACAGTAGCGAAATTTCCTGTTATACATAGAAAAGAAGTAGCTGAGAGGGGAATCGGAACGGACTAGAGAGGGAAGTGGATATGAGATGGGCTCAAAGGGATTTTCTGCTACAGTCGAATCTTGGGGCGGATTGACTTTGATCTACAGTATGAACACCATTGTGGAATTCACGCCTAAGGACAATAATGAGTATCGCATGGGATCTGACTTCGCTAAGATTCATAAAAAAATACATATGTGACTACGGTATTGCGCGAGTTGAGTGAAAATAAGATGAGAGTCATGTACGGGTTACAAATGGTGAAATGCTGATATATACATCAATTCTTCCGAGTGGTACATGCAAATCTGGAGTTGCCGGTCAAAAGAGGAGAAAGAACGAGGGTACGATAGGAGGTCTGCATCTATGAGTATGGTATGGTAAGTGAGTGTGACGGGGCTGGATCGAATCTTACTGGGGCACGATGACTGTTGCAACCGGGATGAGGATCGAATCGGGAAACTTGTGGAGGGTGATGTGAAGGGGACGAGAGCGATCCGTTGAACTAGAATTCAAGAAGCGGTTCCACGGCCTCTTCATTCTATACACTCTTATGACCGACGTGGCGGTGCGATTGTGCAGAGAATGAAGGTACCGTATCGTTTCTCGAGAAGAGAGATTTACATTTGGTGGATAAATGAGGCCATTAGGGAAAATATTCAAGGACTACTAGCACACAGAATAAATGCAAAATCAAGAACATGGAAAACGACAATCGGTTCATATTTTTGTTGGTTTCCTCTACATTTCGTCTATTCTACGTTCAAACGAAATTGGTGCATAGAAAGGGTTAAATATGAAGCTTCTACACATTCAGACACTACGAAATTGGGTTCGATTAATGATTAGTTGGAGGGACTGATCAATGGTCTTCGTCCAAACCGTTCCTTTTCTCGGCTGAATTCTTGCCGTGGACGACGCGTTGAAAGGCCGAGGGTTCCTGATCAGACTCCTCACGGAGGCTAGAGGAGCTCGCCATTCCAAGCAGCATGCTCTGCAAAGACTGCTATTGGGATTACACTTAATAATTGTTATGCCTTCATTAGGCTGTTCCTCGTTTATCTTTATCGTTGAGCATATCGATTTTCTTCCTAATCACAATGAGTTGCAATTTCACTCTTTCTTCTGTTAAAGTTGCAATAGACGGCCCTATGTATTGATTATAATCGCAGAAAGGCATTGAATGGGTAAAGATATTATATTAGTGAACAAACCTGCACTCCTTCTCTCCTCTTCTTCTGTGAGAGATGGAGGGCGGGCGCCTCGAGGGGTCGTTTAAGCTCCGTCTTACTCGTGACCACACTGTGCGTGTAGTTACCGATGAGTTCTGAACGATACCTATTTCGACCAATTCGATTAAATTTTCAAAGTAAAACGCCGACTATATCGGGACTGATCGCTCTACCACATTCTTCCGAGAATCTGAATTGAAATGAAAGATCTTGTCGCGGTTTGGTCACAAACATAAGTCATTTCCGGTACTCAAGCCCTAGTCTCAGGGCGGTATTATATTATGTTTTCATTTCTGCACAAAGCAAAGACACGGTATTACTCACGTGCTAGCGTCACTTCTCTTCCCTCTCTGATGGCTGCGGAGAATTGCTGGGCGACAGGCAAAAAGGTGTGCATAAAGAGAGAGGCAGAAGAGAGGCACGCACGACGGAATTCAGGAGACTGAAGAGAGAAGGCATTGCATTTTTGACACATTGGGAGACTACAGTCAACATCCTGGAGAAGGGTTACTTTTTGGTTCTCATCTGGTGATTTCTCATCCGAACTAGGGCCCATTTTTCGCTTCATCATCTCGTGAATTTTGTCTTTACCAAGCTGATTCGTTACACCAGGCAAGGTGAGAGAGGCGTGGACGGGACCATCTTCGGGGGACAATTTGGACGAAACGGACATGGGCGTTAGCCGGGGGTTAGAACACTCACACTCGCCATGTGAAACTGGAAAAAGGAGTGGACTTGGGCTGCTTGAGCAGCGCTCACTGAGATGCACAGAACGTCTTGCGAGGGACGGTAGAAGGTGGAGGGCGCTGAATGATGATACAGATGATATATTAGCAAAATTCTGCGTACACTTGAATGGAAAAAGAGATACTCATTGCCTCTCCATTTCAAATTTTTGCTAGTCTGTAGAATCAAAAATGAGCGGTTGAAAGTCTGGAAACGCGCTTTCTAATAGGAGTCTTCACTTCTCTATAACTGAGAAACGACACTAGGTCGGATGAGAACCGAAAAAGTACCCGTCTCCAGCATGTTCATAGTAGGTTCCCAAGGTTTCAAAAATACTTCTGTGAAAGTCCTACAGAAGGGTCCATATTTTGGTTATCATCCGGTGCATTCTCATCCAACGGTTCTTATCCGGCGTGGTGCCCAGAGCAACTAACTGGAGAAGTGTGTAAAGCTGGCGAACTCACAGACAGACGTGAGCGCCTGCGGCACGGCATCGTTGATGACAGTAAGCGCGTCGGTGTATTTCATATTCGCCGCCGTGATGAGCCCCTGAATCACTTGATCATACTGTAATCCTTTCATACGAAGTTGATCAAATGTCCCACGATGCCACATCAGCCCACTAACGCCTCCACATACCAAGTGTGTGCACGAAAATTCGCCGAAAAATTGATACTATTGCAACAGCTTAGCTTTTCAATTGCCAAAAGCAGCAGGGGTCAAGAAGCAAATAGCGTACCAGCACGAAGGTCTTCACATTGTTGTCGTAGTCGCGGCTCTTTCCGTGGCCTCGCAGGAACCCGCACGCTACCACCCAGTACGCGGCAGCCTCTCGCAATGACACTGGCGAGTTCCCATCGTGTACTGAAAAACGCTTAGGCTATCATCAGTACCAGAATGTTATAAGTATCAAGTTGTGCGGTGATTCCATTCTTTGTTCGTTTAGCTCCCATAATTTTCTATAGGAATATCCAAGATACTATTCGAAGGTTAGGAGACGTCGGCGTCTCTCTAGTAAACATGAAAAAGCCTCGAAGAATACGGTAGTCACTCACTCTCGTGCGGCGACGTCAGCAGCCCCTGCAGCTCCATGGAGACCTCGGTGACGTCGACGATGTCCTCGTCGTCATCGACGACAGGCGCCTTCGGAAGAACGTCGCGGGCGTCATCGCATAGTTCGAACTGAACATGGATAATTCTATTATTTATAAGTTCGAACAATAGCTCCTTAGATGATCAACGGAAGGATAACCACAACATGATACTAAAGATCACTGATGCGTAAGAAATAAAAAAAAATCAATATTTCGTGTTTCCTCGCATCCTAATATCAGGTTGTAACATAAGTTTTGTCGCGTCCAATCTCTTATGCATTTTAACCTCAGAAATTCTTCGAATTAATTTAATCTCAATTTCGTTATTCATCATCAGTGAGGGCCTTCGTACTCTTTCTTACGCGCTTTACTTCATTCCTGTCAAGGCAGTTGAGGAGGCACATTAGTCAGACAAAGTTGTACTGAGATAAGGATTACAAATCATTTTCACGCATCAGCTCTTCTTGAAAAGGATAAATTATGCCGATTTTGTGTGATTTGCGTAAAGTACTACATATGTGCATAATTTTGAACCACTCACGGATAATGACAAACGAAAATCGTTCTAAAAATGTAGACGAGTTTGTATAATGTGGATGGTTGGTGACGGTCGCGAAAACTTTCGCAAGCCGAATTTTCTTCTCAATAGATATCCATATCCAATTAGTGGTGGAATATAGTTCACCCAAAGTGGTCAGTATGCAGACAAAGTTTGGGGTAGATTGGGTTCTGTTGAGATAAGTGGCTCCATTCAGAACGATGGTATGTAAATTAAACTAATGAAATCGGCACTTTGTTCATATTCCTACCTCGCACACATGTTCAATATCTGATTTGTTGTGTCCATCCTTACCATAAACCCTTCCCTTACTAGTATCTACTTGGGATAAGTTTGGAAATAAATAGCTTTTGAATGACAATCTTTAATTCGAAACACCTAAACTTGCATATTTTGGTAAAATTGTGCGCGAATTGAATTAATAAAAATTCAAATTTCCCACAAGTGGAGTGTTCTTTCTCTCACTTGTTTAATGATAAATTATACCTCCATGAGTGGTGATTGGAACGCACTTATGTTAGTCACTGTTGTTGCAATTCTGGATTCAGAAGAGTTGGTCAAGTTGGCTACGAATCAGCGGCTAACCTTACACTCAGTGAAGTATATCTTTGATTCCGCTCAACATAGCACCATATCTGGCGTATATTTTGAAAGAGCATTGACGGGGTATATCACCATGCTGTAGAAGTTTGGTTCATTGTTCATCTCTGCGAACTAGCACCTGATCAAACGAATTAAAAAAATCTGCACCAAATTTAAATCAGTTCATATTAATATTTTTCGCATAGCCAGCGTGCGCAGTTCAGCTCTACCCTATGGTTTGAATGTGCATGAACACCCCAAACATATACTAGGAGGTCAGGCATTGATAATGTTTGAGAAGTATCCTTCATGGAAATATTGTGAACCTCCGAAATGCGACAAAACTTATGTTACAACCTAATATATTTAAAATTAGTATTTGGAATGATGTCATCTGACGACTACATTTTTTGAAATGCTCACGTGAGTGCAGAAGAAGAGCCATACGCAGATCCGGTTGAGGTGGTCCATCCCGTCGATGTGGCATCTGAAAGGGAGGAGAATGGAGGAGAACAATTTACTCTCTGCTCACATTTCGGGTCTCACTAATTACCAGTTGGATAAAGAGTATCCAACAGCATAATCAGGGATACAAGAATAGTGTTTCCATTTATGAATTTCTCGAACAAATAGTATCCAACTTCCTATTTACTCTCTTCTTTCGCTTCGAAGTCTTGTTTTCGAAGCGGTGAATTAACATACAATCAAAATGATTGATTGATTGCAATTCAAAGTATACTCGAGATACACGAAATTTCTCACTTCTTCTCGGCGTCGTCCATCTCTCCTCCCATTGCCTCCGGCAGTTGCAGCTGCTTGCCCTCGTTGTCTCGTCGATGAGAAAGGGCGTCGACTAGTGTTGTCACAAGTGCTCCCTTCCCGTCGCCCAGACACACCAGAGGAATGCCGTCCAGGTCGTCCAACTATGCATCAATCAATAATTTGCAATGAGAAAACATAGGCAGGCCAAATAGATCGCCTTTCTTTCAAATAGACTCAAGATCGCCTTTCTTTCTCATCGACAGTTTTCCGAGTAGAGGCGATGCAGCAGCGAGCAGCCATGGAACAGTCCCCTGCACTTAGCAATTCGTCCTCGGACGGATCCACGATCACGCTGGTAAAATAGTTTCCAAGTCTATGAATTCTTGAAGAAATCATGATCTACTCGGAAAACTGTCGATGAGAAAGAAAGGCGATCTTGAGTCTATTTGAAAGAAAGGCGATCTATTTGGCCTGCCTATGTTTTCTCATTGCAAATTATTGATTGATGCATAGTTGGACGACCTGGACGGCATTCCTCTGGTGTGTCTGGGCGACGGGAAGGGAGCACTTGTGACAACACTAGTCGACGCCCTTTCTCATCGACGAGACAACGAGGGCAAGCAGCTGCAACTGCCGGAGGCAATGGGAGGAGAGATGGACGACGCCGAGAAGAAGTGAGAAATTTCGTGTATCTCGAGTATACTTTGAATTGCAATCAATCAATCATTTTGATTGTATGTTAATTCACCGCTTCGAAAACAAGACTTCGAAGCGAAAGAAGAGAGTAAATAGGAAGTTGGATACTATTTGTTCGAGAAATTCATAAATGGAAACACTATTCTTGTATCCCTGATTATGCTGTTGGATACTCTTTATCCAACTGGTAATTAGTGAGACCCGAAATGTGAGCAGAGAGTAAATTGTTCTCCTCCATTCTCCTCCCTTTCAGATGCCACATCGACGGGATGGACCACCTCAACCGGATCTGCGTATGGCTCTTCTTCTGCACTCACGTGAGCATTTCAAAAAATGTAGTCGTCAGATGACATCATTCCAAATACTAATTTTAAATATATTAGGTTGTAACATAAGTTTTGTCGCATTTCGGAGGTTCACAATATTTCCATGAAGGATACTTCTCAAACATTATCAATGCCTGACCTCCTAGTATATGTTTGGGGTGTTCATGCACATTCAAACCATAGGGTAGAGCTGAACTGCGCACGCTGGCTATGCGAAAAATATTAATATGAACTGATTTAAATTTGGTGCAGATTTTTTTAATTCGTTTGATCAGGTGCTAGTTCGCAGAGATGAACAATGAACCAAACTTCTACAGCATGGTGATATACCCCGTCAATGCTCTTTCAAAATATACGCCAGATATGGTGCTATGTTGAGCGGAATCAAAGATATACTTCACTGAGTGTAAGGTTAGCCGCTGATTCGTAGCCAACTTGACCAACTCTTCTGAATCCAGAATTGCAACAACAGTGACTAACATAAGTGCGTTCCAATCACCACTCATGGAGGTATAATTTATCATTAAACAAGTGAGAGAAAGAACACTCCACTTGTGGGAAATTTGAATTTTTATTAATTCAATTCGCGCACAATTTTACCAAAATATGCAAGTTTAGGTGTTTCGAATTAAAGATTGTCATTCAAAAGCTATTTATTTCCAAACTTATCCCAAGTAGATACTAGTAAGGGAAGGGTTTATGGTAAGGATGGACACAACAAATCAGATATTGAACATGTGTGCGAGGTAGGAATATGAACAAAGTGCCGATTTCATTAGTTTAATTTACATACCATCGTTCTGAATGGAGCCACTTATCTCAACAGAACCCAATCTACCCCAAACTTTGTCTGCATACTGACCACTTTGGGTGAACTATATTCCACCACTAATTGGATATGGATATCTATTGAGAAGAAAATTCGGCTTGCGAAAGTTTTCGCGACCGTCACCAACCATCCACATTATACAAACTCGTCTACATTTTTAGAACGATTTTCGTTTGTCATTATCCGTGAGTGGTTCAAAATTATGCACATATGTAGTACTTTACGCAAATCACACAAAATCGGCATAATTTATCCTTTTCAAGAAGAGCTGATGCGTGAAAATGATTTGTAATCCTTATCTCAGTACAACTTTGTCTGACTAATGTGCCTCCTCAACTGCCTTGACAGGAATGAAGTAAAGCGCGTAAGAAAGAGTACGAAGGCCCTCACTGATGATGAATAACGAAATTGAGATTAAATTAATTCGAAGAATTTCTGAGGTTAAAATGCATAAGAGATTGGACGCGACAAAACTTATGTTACAACCTGATATTAGGATGCGAGGAAACACGAAATATTGATTTTTTTTTATTTCTTACGCATCAGTGATCTTTAGTATCATGTTGTGGTTATCCTTCCGTTGATCATCTAAGGAGCTATTGTTCGAACTTATAAATAATAGAATTATCCATGTTCAGTTCGAACTATGCGATGACGCCCGCGACGTTCTTCCGAAGGCGCCTGTCGTCGATGACGACGAGGACATCGTCGACGTCACCGAGGTCTCCATGGAGCTGCAGGGGCTGCTGACGTCGCCGCACGAGAGTGAGTGACTACCGTATTCTTCGAGGCTTTTTCATGTTTACTAGAGAGACGCCGACGTCTCCTAACCTTCGAATAGTATCTTGGATATTCCTATAGAAAATTATGGGAGCTAAACGAACAAAGAATGGAATCACCGCACAACTTGATACTTATAACATTCTGGTACTGATGATAGCCTAAGCGTTTTTCAGTACACGATGGGAACTCGCCAGTGTCATTGCGAGAGGCTGCCGCGTACTGGGTGGTAGCGTGCGGGTTCCTGCGAGGCCACGGAAAGAGCCGCGACTACGACAACAATGTGAAGACCTTCGTGCTGGTACGCTATTTGCTTCTTGACCCCTGCTGCTTTTGGCAATTGAAAAGCTAAGCTGTTGCAATAGTATCAATTTTTCGGCGAATTTTCGTGCACACACTTGGTATGTGGAGGCGTTAGTGGGCTGATGTGGCATCGTGGGACATTTGATCAACTTCGTATGAAAGGATTACAGTATGATCAAGTGATTCAGGGGCTCATCACGGCGGCGAATATGAAATACACCGACGCGCTTACTGTCATCAACGATGCCGTGCCGCAGGCGCTCACGTCTGTCTGTGAGTTCGCCAGCTTTACACACTTCTCCAGTTAGTTGCTCTGGGCACCACGCCGGATAAGAACCGTTGGATGAGAATGCACCGGATGATAACCAAAATATGGACCCTTCTGTAGGACTTTCACAGAAGTATTTTTGAAACCTTGGGAACCTACTATGAACATGCTGGAGACGGGTACTTTTTCGGTTCTCATCCGACCTAGTGTCGTTTCTCAGTTGGGCTTAGGCTTAGGCTTAGGCTTAGGCTTAGGCTTAGGCTTAGGCTTAGGCTTAGGCTTAGGCTTAGGCTTAGGCTTAGGCTTAGGCTTAGGCTTAGGCTTAGGCTTAGGCTTAGGCTTAGGCTTAGGCTTAGGCTTAGGCTTAGGCTTAGGCTTAGGCTTAGGCTTAGGCTTAGGCTTAGGCTTAGGCTTAGGCTTAGGCTTAGGCTTAGGCTTAGGCTTAGGCTTAGGCTTAGGCTTAGGCTTAGGCTTAGGCTTAGGCTTAGGCTTAGGCTTAGGCTTAGGCTTAGGCTTAGGCTTAGGCTTAGGCTTAGGCTTAGGCTTAGGCTTAGGCTTAGGCTTAGGCTTAGGCTTAGGCTTAGGCTTAGGCTTAGGCTTAGGCTTAGGCTTAGGCTTAGGCTTAGGCTTAGGCTTAGGCTTAGGCTTAGGCTTAGGCTTAGGCTTAGGCTTAGGCTTAGGCTTAGGCTTAGGCTTAGGCTTAGGCTTAGGCTTAGGCTTAGGCTTAGGCTTAGGCTTAGGCTTAGGCTTAGGCTTAGGCTTAGGCTTAGGCTTAGGCTTAGGCTTAGGCTTAGGCTTAGGCTTAGGCTTAGGCTTAGGCTTAGGCTTAGGCTTAGGCTTAGGCTTAGGCTTAGGCTTAGGCTTAGGCTTAGGCTTAGGCTTAGGCTTAGGCTTAGGCTTAGGCTTAGGCTTAGGCTTAGGCTTAGGCTTAGGCTTAGGCTTAGGCTTAGGCTTAGGCTTAGGCTTAGGCTTAGGCTTAGGCTTAGGCTTAGGCTTAGGCTTAGGCTTAGGCTTAGGCTTAGGCTTAGGCTTAGGCTTAGGCTTAGGCTTAGGCTTAGGCTTAGGCTTAGGCTTAGGCTTAGGCTTAGGCTTAGGCTTAGGCTTAGGCTTAGGCTTAGGCTTAGGCTTAGGCTTAGGCTTAGGCTTAGGCTTAGGCTTAGGCTTAGGCTTAGGCTTAGGCTTAGGCTTAGGCTTAGGCTTAGGCTTAGGCTTAGGCTTAGGCTTAGGCTTAGGCTTAGGCTTAGGCTTAGGCTTAGGCTTAGGCTTAGGCTTAGGCTTAGGCTTAGGCTTAGGCTTAGGCTTAGGCTTAGGCTTAGGCTTAGGCTTAGGCTTAGGCTTAGGCTTAGGCTTAGGCTTAGGCTTAGGCTTAGGCTTAGGCTTAGGCTTAGGCTTAGGCTTAGGCTTAGGCTTAGGCTTAGGCTTAGGCTTAGGCTTAGGCTTAGGCTTAGGCTTAGGCTTAGGCTTAGGCTTAGGCTTAGGCTTAGGCTTAGGCTTAGGCTTAGGCTTAGGCTTAGGCTTAGGCTTAGGCTTAGGCTTAGGCTTAGGCTTAGGCTTAGGCTTAGGCTTAGGCTTAGGCTTAGGCTTAGGCTTAGGCTTAGGCTTAGGCTTAGGCTTAGGCTTAGGCTTAGGCTTAGGCTTAGGCTTAGGCTTAGGCTTAGGCTTAGGCTTAGGCTTAGGCTTAGGCTTAGGCTTAGGCTTAGGCTTAGGCTTAGGCTTAGGCTTAGGCTTAGGCTTAGGCTTAGGCTTAGGCTTAGGCTTAGGCTTAGGCTTAGGCTTAGGCTTAGGCTTAGGCTTAGGCTTAGGCTTAGGCTTAGGCTTAGGCTTAGGCTTAGGCTTAGGCTTAGGCTTAGGCTTAGGCTTAGGCTTAGGCTTAGGCTTAGGCTTAGGCTTAGGCTTAGGCTTAGGCTTAGGCTTAGGCTTAGGCTTAGGCTTAGGCTTAGGCTTAGGCTTAGGCTTAGGCTTAGGCTTAGGCTTAGGCTTAGGCTTAGGCTTAGGCTTAGGCTTAGGCTTAGGCTTAGGCTTAGGCTTAGGCTTAGGCTTAGGCTTAGGCTTAGGCTTAGGCTTAGGCTTAGGCTTAGGCTTAGGCTTAGGCTTAGGCTTAGGCTTAGGCTTAGGCTTAGGCTTAGGCTTAGGCTTAGGCTTAGGCTTAGGCTTAGGCTTAGGCTTAGGCTTAGGCTTAGGCTTAGGCTTAGGCTTAGGCTTAGGCTTAGGCTTAGGCTTAGGCTTAGGCTTAGGCTTAGGCTTAGGCTTAGGCTTAGGCTTAGGCTTAGGCTTAGGCTTAGGCTTAGGCTTAGGCTTAGGCTTAGGCTTAGGCTTAGGCTTAGGCTTAGGCTTAGGCTTAGGCTTAGGCTTAGGCTTAGGCTTAGGCTTAGGCTTAGGCTTAGGCTTAGGCTTAGGCTTAGGCTTAGGCTTAGGCTTAGGCTTAGGCTTAGGCTTAGGCTTAGGCTTAGGCTTAGGCTTAGGCTTAGGCTTAGGCTTAGGCTTAGGCTTAGGCTTAGGCTTAGGCTTAGGCTTAGGCTTAGGCTTAGGCTTAGGCTTAGGCTTAGGCTTAGGCTTAGGCTTAGGCTTAGGCTTAGGCTTAGGCTTAGGCTTAGGCTTAGGCTTAGGCTTAGGCTTAGGCTTAGGCTTAGGCTTAGGCTTAGGCTTAGGCTTAGGCTTAGGCTTAGGCTTAGGCTTAGGCTTAGGCTTAGGCTTAGGCTTAGGCTTAGGCTTAGGCTTAGGCTTAGGCTTAGGCTTAGGCTTAGGCTTAGGCTTAGGCTTAGGCTTAGGCTTAGGCTTAGGCTTAGGCTTAGGCTTAGGCTTAGGCTTAGGCTTAGGCTTAGGCTTAGGCTTAGGCTTAGGCTTAGGCTTAGGCTTAGGCTTAGGCTTAGGCTTAGGCTTAGGCTTAGGCTTAGGCTTAGGCTTAGGCTTAGGCTTAGGCTTAGGCTTAGGCTTAGGCTTAGGCTTAGGCTTAGGCTTAGGCTTAGGCTTAGGCTTAGGCTTAGGCTTAGGCTTAGGCTTAGGCTTAGGCTTAGGCTTAGGCTTAGGCTTAGGCTTAGGCTTAGGCTTAGGCTTAGGCTTAGGCTTAGGCTTAGGCTTAGGCTTAGGCTTAGGCTTAGGCTTAGGCTTAGGCTTAGGCTTAGGCTTAGGCTTAGGCTTAGGCTTAGGCTTAGGCTTAGGCTTAGGCTTAGGCTTAGGCTTAGGCTTAGGCTTAGGCTTAGGCTTAGGCTTAGGCTTAGGCTTAGGCTTAGGCTTAGGCTTAGGCTTAGGCTTAGGCTTAGGCTTAGGCTTAGGCTTAGGCTTAGGCTTAGGCTTAGGCTTAGGCTTAGGCTTAGGCTTAGGCTTAGGCTTAGGCTTAGGCTTAGGCTTAGGCTTAGGCTTAGGCTTAGGCTTAGGCTTAGGCTTAGGCTTAGGCTTAGGCTTAGGCTTAGGCTTAGGCTTAGGCTTAGGCTTAGGCTTAGGCTTAGGCTTAGGCTTAGGCTTAGGCTTAGGCTTAGGCTTAGGCTTAGGCTTAGGCTTAGGCTTAGGCTTAGGCTTAGGCTTAGGCTTAGGCTTAGGCTTAGGCTTAGGCTTAGGCTTAGGCTTAGGCTTAGGCTTAGGCTTAGGCTTAGGCTTAGGCTTAGGCTTAGGCTTAGGCTTAGGCTTAGGCTTAGGCTTAGGCTTAGGCTTAGGCTTAGGCTTAGGCTTAGGCTTAGGCTTAGGCTTAGGCTTAGGCTTAGGCTTAGGCTTAGGCTTAGGCTTAGGCTTAGGCTTAGGCTTAGGCTTAGGCTTAGGCTTAGGCTTAGGCTTAGGCTTAGGCTTAGGCTTAGGCTTAGGCTTAGGCTTAGGCTTAGGCTTAGGCTTAGGCTTAGGCTTAGGCTTAGGCTTAGGCTTAGGCTTAGGCTTAGGCTTAGGCTTAGGCTTAGGCTTAGGCTTAGGCTTAGGCTTAGGCTTAGGCTTAGGCTTAGGCTTAGGCTTAGGCTTAGGCTTAGGCTTAGGCTTAGGCTTAGGCTTAGGCTTAGGCTTAGGCTTAGGCTTAGGCTTAGGCTTAGGCTTAGGCTTAGGCTTAGGCTTAGGCTTAGGCTTAGGCTTAGGCTTAGGCTTAGGCTTAGGCTTAGGCTTAGGCTTAGGCTTAGGCTTAGGCTTAGGCTTAGGCTTAGGCTTAGGCTTAGGCTTAGGCTTAGGCTTAGGCTTAGGCTTAGGCTTAGGCTTAGGCTTAGGCTTAGGCTTAGGCTTAGGCTTAGGCTTAGGCTTAGGCTTAGGCTTAGGCTTAGGCTTAGGCTTAGGCTTAGGCTTAGGCTTAGGCTTAGGCTTAGGCTTAGGCTTAGGCTTAGGCTTAGGCTTAGGCTTAGGCTTAGGCTTAGGCTTAGGCTTAGGCTTAGGCTTAGGCTTAGGCTTAGGCTTAGGCTTAGGCTTAGGCTTAGGCTTAGGCTTAGGCTTAGGCTTAGGCTTAGGCTTAGGCTTAGGCTTAGGCTTAGGCTTAGGCTTAGGCTTAGGCTTAGGCTTAGGCTTAGGCTTAGGCTTAGGCTTAGGCTTAGGCTTAGGCTTAGGCTTAGGCTTAGGCTTAGGCTTAGGCTTAGGCTTAGGCTTAGGCTTAGGCTTAGGCTTAGGCTTAGGCTTAGGCTTAGGCTTAGGCTTAGGCTTAGGCTTAGGCTTAGGCTTAGGCTTAGGCTTAGGCTTAGGCTTAGGCTTAGGCTTAGGCTTAGGCTTAGGCTTAGGCTTAGGCTTAGGCTTAGGCTTAGGCTTAGGCTTAGGCTTAGGCTTAGGCTTAGGCTTAGGCTTAGGCTTAGGCTTAGGCTTAGGCTTAGGCTTAGGCTTAGGCTTAGGCTTAGGCTTAGGCTTAGGCTTAGGCTTAGGCTTAGGCTTAGGCTTAGGCTTAGGCTTAGGCTTAGGCTTAGGCTTAGGCTTAGGCTTAGGCTTAGGCTTAGGCTTAGGCTTAGGCTTAGGCTTAGGCTTAGGCTTAGGCTTAGGCTTAGGCTTAGGCTTAGGCTTAGGCTTAGGCTTAGGCTTAGGCTTAGGCTTAGGCTTAGGCTTAGGCTTAGGCTTAGGCTTAGGCTTAGGCTTAGGCTTAGGCTTAGGCTTAGGCTTAGGCTTAGGCTTAGGCTTAGGCTTAGGCTTAGGCTTAGGCTTAGGCTTAGGCTTAGGCTTAGGCTTAGGCTTAGGCTTAGGCTTAGGCTTAGGCTTAGGCTTAGGCTTAGGCTTAGGCTTAGGCTTAGGCTTAGGCTTAGGCTTAGGCTTAGGCTTAGGCTTAGGCTTAGGCTTAGGCTTAGGCTTAGGCTTAGGCTTAGGCTTAGGCTTAGGCTTAGGCTTAGGCTTAGGCTTAGGCTTAGGCTTAGGCTTAGGCTTAGGCTTAGGCTTAGGCTTAGGCTTAGGCTTAGGCTTAGGCTTAGGCTTAGGCTTAGGCTTAGGCTTAGGCTTAGGCTTAGGCTTAGGCTTAGGCTTAGGCTTAGGCTTAGGCTTAGGCTTAGGCTTAGGCTTAGGCTTAGGCTTAGGCTTAGGCTTAGGCTTAGGCTTAGGCTTAGGCTTAGGCTTAGGCTTAGGCTTAGGCTTAGGCTTAGGCTTAGGCTTAGGCTTAGGCTTAGGCTTAGGCTTAGGCTTAGGCTTAGGCTTAGGCTTAGGCTTAGGCTTAGGCTTAGGCTTAGGCTTAGGCTTAGGCTTAGGCTTAGGCTTAGGCTTAGGCTTAGGCTTAGGCTTAGGCTTAGGCTTAGGCTTAGGCTTAGGCTTAGGCTTAGGCTTAGGCTTAGGCTTAGGCTTAGGCTTAGGCTTAGGCTTAGGCTTAGGCTTAGGCTTAGGCTTAGGCTTAGGCTTAGGCTTAGGCTTAGGCTTAGGCTTAGGCTTAGGCTTAGGCTTAGGCTTAGGCTTAGGCTTAGGCTTAGGCTTAGGCTTAGGCTTAGGCTTAGGCTTAGGCTTAGGCTTAGGCTTAGGCTTAGGCTTAGGCTTAGGCTTAGGCTTAGGCTTAGGCTTAGGCTTAGGCTTAGGCTTAGGCTTAGGCTTAGGCTTAGGCTTAGGCTTAGGCTTAGGCTTAGGCTTAGGCTTAGGCTTAGGCTTAGGCTTAGGCTTAGGCTTAGGCTTAGGCTTAGGCTTAGGCTTAGGCTTAGGCTTAGGCTTAGGCTTAGGCTTAGGCTTAGGCTTAGGCTTAGGCTTAGGCTTAGGCTTAGGCTTAGGCTTAGGCTTAGGCTTAGGCTTAGGCTTAGGCTTAGGCTTAGGCTTAGGCTTAGGCTTAGGCTTAGGCTTAGGCTTAGGCTTAGGCTTAGGCTTAGGCTTAGGCTTAGGCTTAGGCTTAGGCTTAGGCTTAGGCTTAGGCTTAGGCTTAGGCTTAGGCTTAGGCTTAGGCTTAGGCTTAGGCTTAGGCTTAGGCTTAGGCTTAGGCTTAGGCTTAGGCTTAGGCTTAGGCTTAGGCTTAGGCTTAGGCTTAGGCTTAGGCTTAGGCTTAGGCTTAGGCTTAGGCTTAGGCTTAGGCTTAGGCTTAGGCTTAGGCTTAGGCTTAGGCTTAGGCTTAGGCTTAGGCTTAGGCTTAGGCTTAGGCTTAGGCTTAGGCTTAGGCTTAGGCTTAGGCTTAGGCTTAGGCTTAGGCTTAGGCTTAGGCTTAGGCTTAGGCTTAGGCTTAGGCTTAGGCTTAGGCTTAGGCTTAGGCTTAGGCTTAGGCTTAGGCTTAGGCTTAGGCTTAGGCTTAGGCTTAGGCTTAGGCTTAGGCTTAGGCTTAGGCTTAGGCTTAGGCTTAGGCTTAGGCTTAGGCTTAGGCTTAGGCTTAGGCTTAGGCTTAGGCTTAGGCTTAGGCTTAGGCTTAGGCTTAGGCTTAGGCTTAGGCTTAGGCTTAGGCTTAGGCTTAGGCTTAGGCTTAGGCTTAGGCTTAGGCTTAGGCTTAGGCTTAGGCTTAGGCTTAGGCTTAGGCTTAGGCTTAGGCTTAGGCTTAGGCTTAGGCTTAGGCTTAGGCTTAGGCTTAGGCTTAGGCTTAGGCTTAGGCTTAGGCTTAGGCTTAGGCTTAGGCTTAGGCTTAGGCTTAGGCTTAGGCTTAGGCTTAGGCTTAGGCTTAGGCTTAGGCTTAGGCTTAGGCTTAGGCTTAGGCTTAGGCTTAGGCTTAGGCTTAGGCTTAGGCTTAGGCTTAGGCTTAGGCTTAGGCTTAGGCTTAGGCTTAGGCTTAGGCTTAGGCTTAGGCTTAGGCTTAGGCTTAGGCTTAGGCTTAGGCTTAGGCTTAGGCTTAGGCTTAGGCTTAGGCTTAGGCTTAGGCTTAGGCTTAGGCTTAGGCTTAGGCTTAGGCTTAGGCTTAGGCTTAGGCTTAGGCTTAGGCTTAGGCTTAGGCTTAGGCTTAGGCTTAGGCTTAGGCTTAGGCTTAGGCTTAGGCTTAGGCTTAGGCTTAGGCTTAGGCTTAGGCTTAGGCTTAGGCTTAGGCTTAGGCTTAGGCTTAGGCTTAGGCTTAGGCTTAGGCTTAGGCTTAGGCTTAGGCTTAGGCTTAGGCTTAGGCTTAGGCTTAGGCTTAGGCTTAGGCTTAGGCTTAGGCTTAGGCTTAGGCTTAGGCTTAGGCTTAGGCTTAGGCTTAGGCTTAGGCTTAGGCTTAGGCTTAGGCTTAGGCTTAGGCTTAGGCTTAGGCTTAGGCTTAGGCTTAGGCTTAGGCTTAGGCTTAGGCTTAGGCTTAGGCTTAGGCTTAGGCTTAGGCTTAGGCTTAGGCTTAGGCTTAGGCTTAGGCTTAGGCTTAGGCTTAGGCTTAGGCTTAGGCTTAGGCTTAGGCTTAGGCTTAGGCTTAGGCTTAGGCTTAGGCTTAGGCTTAGGCTTAGGCTTAGGCTTAGGCTTAGGCTTAGGCTTAGGCTTAGGCTTAGGCTTAGGCTTAGGCTTAGGCTTAGGCTTAGGCTTAGGCTTAGGCTTAGGCTTAGGCTTAGGCTTAGGCTTAGGCTTAGGCTTAGCTTAGGCTTAGGCTTAGGCTTAGGCTTAGGCTTAGGCTTAGGCTTAGGCTTAGGCTTAGGCTTAGGCTTAGGCTTAGGCTTAGGCTTAGGCTTAGGCTTAGGGCTTAGGCTTAGGCTTAGGCTTAGGCTTAGGCTTAGGCTTAGGCTTAGGCTTAGGCTTAGGCTTAGGCTTAGGCTTAGGCTTAGGCTTAGGCTTAGGCTTAGGCTTAGGCTTAGGCTTAGGCTTAGGCTTAGGCTTAGGCTTAGGCTTAGGCTTAGGCTTAGGCTTAGCTTAGGCTTAGGCTTAGGCTTAGGCTTAGGCTTAGGCTTAGGCTTAGGCTTAGGCTTAGGCTTAGGCTTAGGCTTAGGCTTAGGCTTAGGCTTAGGCTTAGGCTTAGGCTTAGGCTTAGGCTTAGGCTTAGGCTTAGGCTTAGGCTTAGGCTTAGCTTAGGCTTAGGGCTTAGGCTTAGGCTTAGGCTTAGGCTTAGGCTTAGGCTTAGGCTTAGGCTTAGGCTTAGGCTTAGGCTTAGGCTTAGGCTTAGGCTTAGGCTTAGGCTTAGGCTTAGGCTTAGGCTTAGCTAGGCTTAGGCTTAGGCTTAGCTTAGGCCTTAGGCTTAGGCTTAGGCTTAGGCTTAGGCTTAGGCTTAGGCTTAGGCTTAGGCTTAGCTTAGGCTTAGGCTTAGGCTTAGGCTTAGGCTTAGGCTTAGGCTTAGGCTTAGGCTTAGGCTTAGGCTTAGGCTTAGGCTTAGGCTTAGGCTTAGGCTTAGGCCTTAGGCTTAGGCTAGGCTTAGCTTAGGCTTAGGCTTAGGCTTAGGCTTAGGCTTAGGCTTAGGCTTAGGCTTAGGCTTAGGCTTAGGGCTTAGGCTTAGGCTTAGGCTTAGGCTTAGGCTAGCTTAGGCTTAGGCTTAGGCTTAGGCTTAGGCTTAGGCTTAGGCTTAGGCTTAGGCTCTAGGCTTAGGCTTAGGCTTAGGCTTAGGCTTAGGCTTAGGCTTAGGCTTAGGCTTAGGCTTAGGCTAGGCTTAGGCTTAGGCTTAG
>BTRK01000006.1:57228640-57250744 GCA_036245805.1 Pristionchus mayeri
GTGAATAAAGACGCCAGAGAGGATGAACTAGCACATTAGGAAGGGATCAGATCTGCTCTATGGATTCGCAACAAATGACTCTCTTTAGTTTGCGTAATCTCTATTGGATCAGGCCAGTGAGATAGCGGAATGAACAAAACCAGTTCTTGTAAAACCATCCCTTATTCATACTCAGGCTATTTTATACCGACCTGAATGCAAAAAGAGGCGATTCCTTCCAGCAAGCCCGTGGTCTTCTGCCATCGCTGTGGAACGGGGAGAATGAAAGAGGTTGTCCGGAAGGTGACCCTCAAGGGAGGCCTCATCAAGGAGTTTCCCTCGTACAGGTCAGTGGCGACAAATACTAAACGGCGCTTCCTTTCACACACCACACAACACAAAATACAGATCCAAACGAATTCAGGTGCACGCGCAAGGGCTGCCAGGCGTTCAAGCCGATACGCGAAGTGAAGCAGTCGGATTTGACGTGTGTGCCGCGTAAGAAACGTAAGACGCTTGAGCCGTTCGTCGTGGAGCAGTCGGAGCAGTCGCCCGGAAAGAACACGAATCAATCAGGTGCGCAGACTGTGCGAAGCACGTGGGCTCAAAAATATTTTCCGCAAGACAAATAAATTCTTCAGGCGTGGGACAGTGTGCCAGCTGTGCAAATTACAAATTAAGTGTAATAGTTAACCTTACACAACCGGACATCCGTACACCAAAACCGGCGTTCAGTGCATTTAAATCCGGATCTGGCTTTCAAGTGTGGGGGGGACCGGAAAATTTAGCCGGCATTTAGTGTAGTGCGTCGCCATTTTGCCTCTTTACGGTAAGGGTGGCAAAACCATTCAAATTTATTTCTGTGTCCCACGTTTTTATACATGTGTAAACCACGTGGAAAGGAAGAGTATTGCTTACTTTATTTGAATCTGTCTGTTTCAATATCGATTACCATCATAAATACAGCGATAAATATATGTAGACTGTTTTGAGAAGAGAGGCTGAGGCTTCTGACAATGGAAGATGAGGTAGTGATTGTAAAAAAATAGTCATTATTCTTTTCTCACTTTCAAAATCGAATAAACACTTTACCTGGACATTTCGAAGAATTTCTCTTCAAACTTAATTTATTGCAATTTTGTTCTCTGTTCCCTCCCAACCTTAAGAGGAAAGAGAACAGGCAGTCGACATTGAGAGGTCACACCATATTTTCACCAACACTCTTTCCATTCACATACTTTGCGTGCCTGATTGGGTCGTGCTCCCTCCGGGTGACTGCTCCGGCTGCTCCATGACGCTCTGCTCGCGCTTTATACGCGTCTCACTCGTCTTACGCGCCAACTTTGGATGCTTCACTACGCGTTTCGCATTGTACGCCTTGCATCCACTGCGGGTGCACCTGCATTATTGCAGATTGGCGAATCTAACGTGATAATTGCTAAACAGTGAATCGCAATTTCTGAATCTTGCAATAATCGTGACGATCGACCTGTAATAATTGGCGTACTCCTTGACGAGGACACCTTCGATGTGTACCTTGCGGACCCATTCTTTCATCGGTGTTTCGCAGCGATGGCAGAAGACCGTGGGTATATCTGGAAGGAATGGACGGATAATTACATACATGGGCGGGGATTGCTGATGAGTTTCAAAATCCGGGAGGGGCATCCACTGGTTCAGCCACAAAACCGGCGGTGTTTAGTGAAACTGGTACCCTAACACTGTGAGAAGTATGATGGGCACTGTAAAAAAAACGGGAGGGTCTTGCTGCTAGCAGCAACGGTGCCCACGTTTGGTTCATTAACTCCAGCTTTGTATAAAATATTTTACACGATGTAGAAGTGGATTGGTTCTCTAGCTGATAGGTAAAGAACGCAGTTCTTTGGGCGGGATTGTAAGTTCATTGAAAAAAGTCAGACTATGTTAACGCACTCCGTGTTTTCCCCCCAAAAAAAGTAGCATTAACAAACGATTTTTTTGCGAATCAAATCTCTTCACTACCACATGCTCTCATCAATTCGAAATTTGAATAAAGACTTTTAGAATTAGAACATTAAAACATATCAAGTGAGAGAGCCATGAATTCGATGAAACTTAGTTTATGTCTACTATTGGGGGTCCGAAGAACGTCTATGCACTTGGTTTGGTCAAATTCGCTGATTATCGATTTTTTTGATCTACCCCTTAGGGATACCGTAACTCGGTCAATTTTGATCGTACAGCGAACTTTTTTTTGCATTTTACTCGTCTCAGAAAGTTCTACAAAAAGTTCTTCTTTACCACTTGCCGGAAATGACGTCTTCGGGTACTTTTCGCCGAAAAACTAGTTTTTAGGTCAACATTATCGATTTTTCTCGAACGTTTTTGCTTTGTTTTTGCCCCCGGATATTATGGCACCTGTGGATTCTCCAGGCAAACCTAGGTGGGGTCTATGTTGAGCATTTTCCATATAACGTGCATTGAGATATCGATTTACTATGTAGGTTCTTGGACATAGCCGTTTTTTCCAAAATTTTGTTTTTGATCATATCTCAGTTTAAAATGGTGCTACCGCGAAGTGAAAGAGTGAATTCGATAGCTCTCAGCAAGCGTTACAAATTATACTCGGAGGACCGAAACGCTAAAATGTCTAGTTTTTGACTTATTTGAGAAAACCGAAAACGTCCGACTCATTAGTCTTTCACAGTGGAACCTGCCTTTTCCTTAGATCTCAAATAAGTCAAAAACTAGACATTTTAGCGTTTCGGTCCTCTGAGTATAATTTGTAACGCTTGCTGAGAGCTATCGAATTCACTCTTTCACTTCGCGGTAGCACCATTTTAAACTGAGATATGATCAAAAACAAAATTTTGGAAAAAACGGCTATGTCCAAGAACCTACATAGTAAATCGATATCCCAATGCACGTTATATGGAAAATGCTCAACATAGACCCCACCTAGGTTTGCCTGGAGAATCCACAGGTGCCATAATATCCGGGGGGTATAAGCAAAAACGTTCGAGAAAAATCGTTAATGTTGACCTAAAAACTAGTTTTTCGGCGAAAAGTACCCGAAGACGACATTTCCGGCAAGGGGTAAAGAAGAACTTTTTGTAGAACTTTCTGAGACGAGTAAAATGCAAAAAAAAGTTCGCTGTACGATCAAAATTGACCGAGTTACGGTATCCCTAAGGGGTAGATAAAAAAAATCGATAATCAGCGAATTTGACCAAACCAAGTGCACAGACGTTCTTCAGACCCCTAGTATACATAAACTAAGTTTCATCGAAATCCATGGCTATGACTTTTTTCTGGTGGCAAAATGGGCTCATTTTCCTACATTCTTACAGAAGACCCGTGTTAAATATCCCTTCTCTCTCAACAGTTGAGTGAGCAATAAACTATCGACATTGAGAGGATCAATCGATTTTGTTCACCAACAGTCCTCTTTCCATTCGCATGATTTACGTACCTGATGGAGTAGTGATTTCTCCGGGTGACTCCGACTGCTCCACTTCGGGTTCCACCTTGGGTTTGGTCTTGTACGCCTGGCAGCCATGACGCGTGCACCTGCATTGGTTCTCATTGACACATCGAGAGTGATACGAAGCACTGTGCAGTACTGTCATGGGCTTGATAAACAGCGAATTTTTTTTCTGGGGAAGGAATCTCTCAATTATCGTGGTAACCGACCTGTAATTGGGGTATCCCTTGACGAGTCCTCCTTTGAGACGCACATTGCGGACACTCTCCTTCATCGGTGCTCCGCAGCGATGGCAGCAGATAATGGACTGATCTGGAAGGATGACCTGTTGTTTGAATCCAGCTGTGGATAAAATAGCGTAGGTATACTATTTTGCATTATGTAGAAGTGCGATTAGGTCACTAGCTGATGGGAAAGAACGACTTTTTTTGGACGGGATTGCAAATGCGAGGAGAAGGTGACTCGAAAATGTGTTACTACCTCAGCCTCTCTTCTCAAAACAGTCTACATATATTTATCGCTGTATTTATGATGGTAATCGATATTGAACAGACAGATTCAAATAAAGTAAGCAATACTCTTCCCTTTCCACGTGGGTTTACACATGTATAAAAACGTGGGACACAGAAATAAATTTGAATGGTTTTGCCACCCTTACCGTAAAGAGGCAAAATGGCGACGCACTACACTAAATGCCGGCTAAATTTTCCGGTCCCCCCCACACTTGAAAGCCAGATCCGGATTTAAATGCACTGAACGCCGGTTTTGGTGTACGGATGTCCGGTTGTGTAAGGTTAACTATTACACTTAATTTGTAATTTGCACAGCTGGCACCTGTCCCACGCCTGAAGAATTTATTTGTCTTGCGGAAAATATTTTGAGCCCACGTGCTTTCGCACAGTCTGCGCACCTGATTGATTCGTGTTCTTTCCGGGCGACTGCTCCGACTGCTCCACGACGAACGGCTCAAGCGTCTTACGTTTCTTACGCGGCACACACGTCAAATCCGACTGCTTCACTTCGCGTATCGGCTTGAACGCCTGGCAGCCCTTGCGCGTGCACCTGAATTCGTTTGGATCTGTATTTTGTGTTGTGTGGTGTGTGAAAGGAAGCGCCGTTTAGTATTTGTCGCCACTGACCTGTACGAGGGAAACTCCTTGATGAGGCCTCCCTTGAGGGTCACCTTCCGGACAACCTCTTTCATTCTCCCCGTTCCACAGCGATGGCAGAAGACCACGGGCTTGCCTGGAAGGAATCGCCTCTTTTTGCATTCAGGTCGGTATAAAATAGCCTGAGTATGAATAAGGGATGGTTTTACAAGAACTGGTTTTGTTCATTCCGCTCTCTCACTGGCCTGATCCAATAGAGATAACGCAAACTAAAGAGAGTCATTTGTTGCGAATCCATAGAGCAGATCTGATCCCTTCCTAATGTGCTAGTTCATCCTCTCTGGCGTCTTTATTCAGTTCTCGCTGTATTTATGATAGCCCCTCTCTCTCACAACGGTTAGAAGGAGAGAGAAAGGGCAATCGACATTGATATATGAGAGGAATCGCGAGAGAATCGACCATTTTAGGGGGGTAGGCGGCAGTGAAATTCAAAATGAAACACTCGCTCTACAAATTTGGCACAAAGTATTTCAAATGATGCTCTTTCAAACTGCGTCTTCAGAATTTTGATAACTATCGTCATCTTCGAGATTCTGAAGGCCAAACATGGTACTATCACTTTTCGGAATTCAAATCGGGCACATTTAATTAATCATAACATCTTTTAAATTAAAGATAGAAGGCCGTTCTTTGCTTAGAATGGAAGCGGAGACCGAAAAACTAGTTTTTAGGTCAACATTATCGATTTTTCTCGAACGTTTTTGCTTTGTTTTTGCCCCCGGATATTATGGCACCTGTGGATTCTCCAGGCAAACCTAGGTGGGGTCTATGTTGAGCATTTTCCATATAACGTGCATTGGGATATCGATTTACTATGTAGGTTCTTGGACATAGCCGTTTTTTCCAAAATTTTGTTTTTGATCATATCTCAGTTTAAAATGGTGCTACCGCGAAGTGAAAGAGTGAATTCGATAGCTCTCAGCAAGCGTTACAAATTATACTCAGAGGACCGAAACGCTAAAATGTCTAGTTTTTGACTTATTTGAGATCTAAGGAAAAGGCAGGTTCCACTGTGAAAGACTAATGAGTCGGACGTTTTCGGTTTTCTCAAATAAGTCAAAAACTAGACATTTTAGCGTTTCGGTCCTCCGAGTATAATTTGTAACGCTTGCTGAGAGCTATCGAATTCACTCTTTCACTTCGCGGTAGCACCATTTTAAACTGAGATATGATCAAAAACAAAATTTTGGAAAAAACGGCTATGTCCAAGAACCTACATAGTAAATCGATATCTCAATGCACGTTATATGGAAAATGCTCAACATAGACCCCACCTAGGTTTGCCTGGAGAATCCACAGGTGCCATAATATCCGGGGGCAAAAACAAAGCAAAAACGTTCGAGAAAAATCGATAATGTTGACCTAAAAACTAGTTTTTCGGCGAAAAGTACCCGAAGACGTCATTTCCGGCAAGTGGTAAAGAAGAACTTTTTGTAGAACTTTCTGAGACGAGTAAAATGCAAAAAAAAGTTCGCTGTACGATCAAAATTGACCGAGTTACGGTATCCCTAAGGGGTAGATCAAAAAAATCGATAATCAGCGAATTTGACCAAACCAAGTGCATAGACGTTCTTCGGACCCCCAATAGTAGACATAAACTAAGTTTCATCGAAATTCATGGCTCTCTCACTTGATATGTTTTAATGTTCTAATTCTAAAAGTCTTTATTCAAATTTCGAATTGATGAGAGCATGTGGTAGTGAAGAGATTTGATTCGCAAAAAAATCGTTTGTTAATGCTACTTTTTTGGGGGGAAACACGGAGTGCGTTAACATAGTCTGACTTTTTTCAATGAACTTACAATCCCGCCCAAAGAACTGCGTTCTTACCTATCAGCTAGAGAACCAATCCACTTCTACATCGTGTAAAATATTTTATACAAAGCTGGAGTTAATGAACCAAACGTGGGCACCGTTGCTGCTAGCAGCAAGACCCTCCCGTTTTTTTTACAGTGCCCATCATACTTCTCACAGTGTTAGGGTACCAGTTTCACTAAACACCGCCGGTTTTGTGGCTGAACCAGTGGATGCCCTCCCGGATTTTGAAACTCATCAGCAATCCCCGCCCATGTATGTAATTATCCGTCCATTCCTTCCAGATATACCCACGGTCTTCTGCCATCGCTGCGAAACACCGATGAAAGAATGGGTCCGCAAGGTACACATCGAAGGTGTCCTCGTCAAGGAGTACGCCAATTATTACAGGTCGATCGTCACGATTATTGCAAGATTCAGAAATTGCGATTCACTGTTTAGCAATTATCACGTTAGATTCTCCAATCTGCAATAATGCAGGTGCACCCGCAGTGGATGCAAGGCGTACAATGCGAAACGCGTAGTGAAGCATCCAAAGTTGGCGCGTAAGACGAGTGAGACGCGTATAAAGCGCGAGCAGAGCGTCATGGAGCAGCCGGAGCAGTCACCCGGAGGGAGCACGACCCAATCAGGCACGCAAAGTATGTGAATGGAAAGAGTGTTGGTGAAAATATGGTGTGACCCTCTCAATGTCGACTGCCTGTTCTCTTTCCTCTTAAGGTTGGGAGGGAACAGAGAACAAAATTGCAATAAATTAAGTTTGAAGAGAAATTCTTCGAAATGTCCAGGTAAAGTGTTTATTCGATTTTGAAAGTGAGAAAAGAATAATGACTATTTTTTTACAATCACTACCTCATCTTCCATTGTCAGAAGGGGGGGGGGGAGTGATGAGATCTGATTCGCAACTAATCACTTTCTCAGCTTGCAATATCTCTCTTCGATCAGGTCAGTAGGTGAGCACGGTGATTGAAGAGAATCATTTCTTGCAAAATCATCTCTAATCTGCTCATTGTGCCATTGCAGTCGTGAAGGAGGAGTCTCTCTCGAGTCTTCCCGTGGTGGAGATTCCCCTCGACCCGAACGAACCCGTCTACTGCATTTGCCAGAAGGTAAACACTCACTTATTTAATTCGTTTTCTTGCTTGGTCAGCTGTCATCAATTCATTAAAATGCGAATTCATTACAACATCTACCTGTTTATTGCAAAATATTGTAATAATTATTCTCTAATGTAATCTTTCGGCGCACTAGGTCGGATGAGAACTATGCCGTAATGCCGTATGACGTAATCAAATGTGACATGCCGTCATAGTTCTCATCCGACCAATTATCTAAGCTTTCAGGCGTCGATGGACGAGATGATCTGCTGTGAGAACCCAGCCTGCATCGTGGAATGGTACCATCTCCAGTGTATGGGAATGAGCGAAGGCCCCCCTCCAGGAGGTCAGTGCACCTATCTGTTCATTTTATGAGAGGAATCGCGAGAGAATCGACCACGCCGCGGCGGTAGGAAATAACTTTCGCCTATCTGGCAATAATTAAATGGACAAGTACTTTGAATGATGCTCTACAAAACTGCGTCCCCAGAATTTTGATACCGGTCGTCATCGTCGAGATTCAGAAGGCAAAACATGGTCCTATCACTTTTCGATTGGCAAATCGGGCTCACTTAAATGATCATAATTTTGTTTAAAATTAAGGTAGAAGGCCATTCTTTGCTTCAAATGAAAGCTACCGTCATGCACTACAACTTTCATGTTGACTTCATCATTCCCTGTGATCATCCTGTAGCGGGGGGGGGGGGGGGGGGGGGTCGGGTGCACCAAAAGTGGTGCAACTTTGGAAATCAGAAATTCGTTTTGAGTTATCATGCTTAAGCTGTAATACATATAAGTACCTAACTTCCCGCCAAAAATTGAGAAAATCTGAGTATGGAAAAAAAATGGGCGCGCACTTTTGTGCAGCGACCTCAAAATGAGTTCGGGTATACGTACTTCCGTGCCTTCAATTATACATATTTGTACTCAAAATCATTCAAAAACATCCAAAACAACATTATAACCCCATATTTGAACTCTTCCATAGGTCAGAAATGGCGATATGAACAAAAATTTGAATTCCATTTTCTCACCCTTCTCATCTTGGGGCATTGGCCCATATGTGCTAAATCACTTGCAAATAACGTTGGTATGTTCCTCTGAACATATCTAAGAAAGGGCGCACCTATAAATTCAAAATTCCATCTGAGGGAGCCAAGGAAAAGCGCAAAAGCGTAGTTTAGAGTACCATTATCATAGAGGCCCGGCTCATAGCTAGAAATGTAGAGCACGATGAGCTAAACATTTTACCTGTTGAAAGTGAGCCTCTATCTCTTCGTAGAAGCGAGCTACCTGATGGCATTCATCCTTCTCAAGTGTGAATATACGCATCTTGAGATATTTTTGAGATACATGAAGGCGTGGAACAATCTACATCGTAGAATGTAGGAGATGTTTGATTGACTCGATATCGATTACGTCTTGCAATCCCTCTCATCATATTTCATTCTCTGCTATTGCAGTGAGATGGTTCTGCGAGAGCTGCCGAGATTCATTCAAGCACATTCACAACCAATGGAATTACGAAGCCAACGAACCCCCTCCGAAGATAAAGTGAAGGGCTAAAAAGCCGTTGATTTCACTCATATTTAGTACTCATTCGTTGTTTTCTTCACCACACAACGCTCCTATTCTGTCATGTTGTACGCATGTTACTCGTACCGAACTATTGCTGTTAATACAGTTCTTTCAGAAGTTATTTTTTTCATTTGTTTTCGTCCTCTTCAGTAATAAATCTCGAAATGTAATTTCGTGCATTGTCCATTCCTATCCTTTCCCGTGCATAGTCCATTGATCAATGTCACATTCAATGTCGATAATGTTAGAATGAATAAAATGTTGGAATATTTATCATGTGCTTAACAAAGTTGTGGGTCAGTAAACCCAAAGAATATTTAACTATTAAACCATTTCCTTTCTTAGGAATCGAAATTGGGA
Organism: Pristionchus mayeri; assembly: GCA_036245805.1. Taxonomy (NCBI): domain Eukaryota; kingdom Metazoa; phylum Nematoda; class Chromadorea; order Rhabditida; family Neodiplogasteridae; genus Pristionchus; species Pristionchus mayeri. The sequence continues at coordinate 57,238,101 of BTRK01000006.1, forward strand.
TCCCCTTACCTTTATTCCACATACTCTCTAGCCAGAGAAAGTGTGCGAAATGGAGCTTATTCGAAGAGACGGGGTCCTTGTTTCGAGATCTATTATTCCTTCAACCGAATTATTGTGCAATAAGCGAGTAGTGCTTCATGAAAGATCAGGATGGGGACTGGTTCATTTTGTAAAGAGTAGTGAATTGAAAGATCCGGAATCCGGATCGATATGACAAGTATACTGTATATTTATGTCGTCTAAACATTCGTGCGTTATCGATTTCTAATCTTATTTTGGCAACCATTTATCCTCTTACTACTTAAGAGACCGGATCGGTAATTCTCGACCATAATCGATACTCCCCCGGACACGGCCCTCCCGGAATGAGAACCGGGCAACCTCACTATGTACATGAACACCCCTTGGTACCATGCTGCGAAAAGTATTGGTGTCATATGTAAAAAAATGTCATAAAACAGGTAAACGGAAAAACTTACTGGGATTTCAGCATTTTCTGAAAGGGCCTACCCTGGTACAACTTTAGCCCACTTTTCAGCCCGATCGGACATGGTAATTTTTTTGAAACGTCAGATTGGCCAAAAATGAATTATTCGTAAATTTAGTTTCCAATGGTTTCAAACTATCCACTATGTGTTAAAAACAACTAAAAACACTATTTTATTTTCAATGTCATTTGTACAGTATTCCGACACTCAAAATGTCATTTTTCGATATTTCTGAAAATGCAACTTTTGGCTCATTTTTTTCGCTTCGGGAACTTGGGCTTCTTGTTTTTCCTCTTGAAACTGAAAGAACACTATGCAGACTTACCGAAAAACATGTTAGAGCAATTGGGCTCATCATTTTCCAAAGTAATGCCACTCTAAATATCGAATTTTTCGTGTTTTTGTGATCATGTTTTCCGCCGTCATACTGCTTCGGAAATAGAAATAGAAAAAAATTAATTTCACGTGTTTCCCCGATTATATTAACCTGAAATGTATTATTTCGAATGTGTATTGATGGCTTTTAAATTTGAGGAAAATACGTCAATAGTGCATTCAGATTAAGCGAGCAATCGGAGATACATCCCGAACTGATTATCCCATGAAGACACTCTGACATGGGCACGTGGGTTCAACCATGTATAAAAAGTCGTACCAAGAAAATAATTTTGAATGATTTTTGCCCGCCTAATACCGTATGTAATGCTGCGAAGGTACTGTCACACCATTACACCATATTTGCTCAGTTCGCGGTAGGGGGTGTGCCTGAGTAGATGAGTTAGCACGGGCGTGAGTCGATACTCAGGTAAGGGGATTTATATCACATTGTGATCTGTGACTGTTGCACACTGCAAGCTGCGAATATGTCAAATTGGCGCGTGTTCCGTCCATGAACAACTTTTTATGTATAGGGATAATTGTTTTAAGCCCACGTGATGGGTTCGACTCCCACAGTTGGCAATGCTTTTGCTGCACTAAACTTTCACATTTTTTCACTAAACAAAGTTACACTAATATTATTATTTATGCGGTTCAGGTAGAAACGCGAGTAAGGATGGAGATTCTAAATATCCAGCGCACAGCAGTGGTCAATTCTCTCGCGATTCCTCTCTTATGGTTAACTAGCCTGTCTGGCCCCCGCCTACGGCGGGGGCCCCGTCCTAGCGGAGTTCAAAAATTTAAATCATAAATCTGACCCACGGAATAATGGTTGACCCATGGCTAATAATCGATTAGTATACGGTAGTTGACCCAATGCTAATTATTGGTTGGTATACGGTAATTCAAAGATCAAAATCATAAATCTGACCCATGGAATAATAGGTGACCCATGGCTAATTATCGATTGGTATACGGTAGTTGACCTAATGCTAATTATTGATTGGCATACGGTAATTCGAAGATTAACGGTCAAAATCATAAATCTGACCCACGGAATAATAGGTGACCCATGGCTAATTATCGATTGGTATACGGTAGTTGACCCAATGCTAATTATTGATTGGTATACGGTAATTCAAAGATCAAAGGTCAAAATCATAAATCTGACCCACGGAATAAGAGTTGACCCATTGCTAATTATAGATTGGTATACGGTAGTTGACCTAATGCTAATTATTGATTGGCATACGGTAATTCGAAGATTAACGGTCAAAATCATAAATCTGACCCACGGAATAATAGGTGACCCATGGCTAATTATCGATTGGTATACGGTAGCTGACCCAATGCTAATTATTGATTGGTATACGGTAATTCAAAGATCAAAGGTCAAAATCATAAATCTGACCCACGGAATAAGAGTTGACCCATTGCTAATTATAGATTGGTATACGGTAGTTGTCCCAATGCTAATTATTGATTGGTATACGGTAATGGTTCGAAGCCTTCATCAGTCACTCCTCTCCCTATTTCGCAATCACCCTATTTCGCAATCCGGTCATCCGGAGTAACACTGCGCTTTATATCACGAGTCTTCTGAGAGATTGCATGAAAACGGAACACCTGCGGCACAAGGAGCCCCGACTTTTAGCACTATCCACGAGATAATTATGTCGAAGTATGTTGGGGATGAGAAAACTTTTGGCGTTGGCCGTTTTTTCTGGAACCGGCTTTTAGGCATTTTCCGGTTCCGCTCCCGGCCCTACCATATATCAGCTCACAGATGAGCTAGGATGGTGGCCTTGGGCTCAAAATGTCGGGAAAATTATTTCAAACAACTTTCCTGTTGACAGCAAGATCATAGGGCAACAATATCAGATCGAAAAATGTGATAAAGTGATTTCAATATGAGATAATAAATTCTAGCGGCTCGGGGACCCCCCCCCCCATTTCGTGTAAACCGAGATCATTTTCAGAATCTGCGTGCATTACTCTATTAGGAAAAAAATTGTGCCGAGTCAATTGTGCCTGGGAATTTGCCCAAAAAAGACGAAAATCATCGAAATGTCGATCATATCAAATATTCATAATTGTTATTCTTCACGATACACAGTTTATATGTATCCTTTTTACTGTTTTATTATAATTACTTATATAAGCGATCAAATTCAGTTGAAAAAACCAAAGGTATCCACTTTTTTGAAAAATCATATTTTTCACATCACAATTTCTCAAATTTGAACGATGTAAACTCAACATTTAGAGATCCCTTGACTCTTCAACTGTAGCCATTTTGTAGCACGCCTCGACGTGAATGAAAATTGGCGAACCAGGTCCCCTCCAATCTATCGGGGATCTAGTTACTTGACACCCAAAAAGGCTCAGAAGACCGTGTCGGTAATATTTAAAATCGTTTTTGAAGTTAATTTTAAGAATTCTGATTGGAAATGGTTGTAAATAATGTTTTCATAATCTGCTGCATAAACTGTACATAAAAATAAACACCTATATTCAATATTCCATATTTTATTCAAGCCTCAGGTCAATAGCCTGTTGAAAGGAACGGCCATTCCATTGGATGGGATCTCTTCTGCACTTATTAGCCCATGTTACTCCAAATACTTTGACAAATTCGTCCCGCCATCTGATTTTTGGGCGTCCAGGAGGTCGCAATCTATCCCACGGTGTCCAATTGAGAATTCTTGTAGTCCATCTATTGTCGTCCAGCGTAGCTAGTCTCTTCGCCCAATTCCATTTTCTCCGCATCGCTCGTACTCGAATGTCCTCTAAGGGCACCTTCCTACTGAGCCAATCGTTGGTCTTCCGATCAAATCTAGTCACGCTGGCCATTTTCCTCATCATAGATCTCTGTGCTACAATCAGTCTTTTCCGCTCAGACTTCGTAGTGCTCCAAACTTCACTTCCATAAAGAAAACTCGGCTCGATGCACATTCTGAATACTTTTGTCTTGAGCGCCATTGCCACACTTCGACTAGTCATGAATTCTTGAAACTTGTTAAATGATCTCCATGCTGCACCTATCCTCCTATTCAATTCCAGCTTCAAGTCCTGATCGAATGATAAACGAACACCCAGGTAGATGAATTGATTAACATATTCTAGCGTTTTGCCATCTATTCGTTGAGGAGTTGGTACTGTATTGCACATCATAACTGTCTTTTTCTGATTGATTTCCAATCCTGCATACTTGCTTTCAGTGCATAATTGACTTAGCATGGTTCCAATCTCCTTTGAGCAATGTGAAATTAAGACAATGTCATCCGCGTATCGTAAATGATTCAGTTTCTCTCCATCCACTTCAATTCCACATCCTTCCCAATTCAGCTTACGGAAAATCTCTTCAACGACTGCATTGAAAAGGTGTGGTGAGATCGGATCCCCTTGTTTGACTCCTCTTTCAATCTCGATAGGAATTTTGTCTTGTCCAATTCGCACTGATACTTGGCTTGCATTGTATATGAATCGCAGGGTATTGATTATTTTGGGATGAATACTGTGATTTTAAATAGCTTCCCACACTTTGTCAAATTCGACGCTATCAAACGCTTTTTTGTAGTCAATAAACACGAGATATACGAGGAAACGATATTCCTCTGATTTTTGGAGTAATTCTGTTAGAGTGAAAATATGGTCCGTAGTAGAGAAATTCCTTCGAAATCCCGCTTGCTCTCTGGTCTGATTGTCGGAAAGTTGATTTGCAATTCGTGAGTCGATTACTGAAGTGAATAACTTGTAGATTATGTTCAACAACGAAATCGGGCGATAGTTCGAAATGTCCAAGACGTTTCCTTTTTTGAATATCAGAGATATTGTTGCGTCGGACAATTCGTTGGAAACACACTCTTCTAATATCCACTTGTTGAATAGATCTGTGATGGGACGCGTAAGCAATTCCATTCCGCATTTCAACATCTCTGCTTTAATTCGATCAGGTCCGGGTGCTTTGTCATTCTTCAACTGCACGATTCCTCTTTTGATTTCACTTTCTAAGAATGGTAAGAACTGATCATTACATCGGAAATGTCTCCTTTTTGGCCTTATCGTGCGTTTATACAACTCATTGTAGAATGATTTGACAAGTGAGTGAATCTCCGATTTGTTCTTGGCGACAGTACCGTCATTCTTCTCCAACTGGCTGAGTTGAGTCTTGCCTATTTGAGAGGCTTGCAAAGCTCTCTTGGTACTCTTCCCATAATACACGGCTCTCCGCACAGTCTCCACGTGTCCGCGGTATAAGTCGTCCTTGATGGAGAAACGAAGGGCCTTTCCCGTGAGTGAAAAGTTGATTCTGTTAAGAGGCGTATTTGGGGTGTACTTCAGCCTCCTTCTTTCATCAAACAGCTGTTTCGTTCTATTGGAAAATCGTTCATTGCGTGGTTTGGGGATCATACATTGGCCGGCTGTTGCTATGAGAGTATTTCGCAATCGATCGTAACCATTGAACTCTTTGGAGATTACTGTATAAATTGCGGTTGTGAACAGTTGCTTTGAAAATTCAGTTGGATTTTTCGCTTTCCGAGGGAAAAACCGGATTGACGAATCTAGCCGGATCTTTGCCATCACCAAACGATGATCAGAAGTAAACTTGAACTTTCCAACTATTTCCACATCGAGCACACTTGAGAGATCACGGGTCATTATGTAGTCGATTTGATTCCTTGTACTCATATTCGGGGCCATCCAAGTCCATTTTCTGCTTTCTCTCTTCTGGAATCGTGTGTTGAGGAGGTGTAATCTTGTCTCAGCACAGAAGTCAATCAGCATCTGTCCTGAGTTCCTCCTTCCTAGTCCATGCCTTCCAATGAACTCTTCATCCTCGCTCTGCCTCGATCCGACCTTTGCGTTAAAGTCACCCAGCACAACTAATCGCCACTTTCCACGCCCCGGTAGCGGAGCACGACGCGTGGAAGTAGCAATCAATCCGCTGAGATCATCCAAAAATTGTACATACTCCTGGTCAGAATGTGAGGTTGTCGGAGCGTACGCATTGATGATTCGTAGGCAATGGTTCGGGAGGTCGAGGTACGATAAGCGATCACTAACTGAGTGGAATGTTGTGTTCGATCCCAAATGACTGCCTACGAGGAATCCGGTACCGTTTGCGGAACGAGTACCGTAACCCACTAACAGGTGATTGGTTCCTGATAGGGTGAGAGAGGTCAAACCTGACCTCCTCATTTCCTGGATGGCTAAGACATCAAATGGGACTTCACTCACTGCCTCCTCCAACTCAGCTAGTCGATCGGCTTTCCTCAGAGTCCGCGCATTGAGAGTCCCAATCCGTAGTGTTGTAGCCGGCATCCGTTGGACAGGCGACCCTTGGCGGTTGTCCAAGCTACGCCAAGGGGACTCCCACTCGATTGCGAACTGGGAGGGAAGTGGGATACGACCACCCCTCAGCCGCGCACGAATGGAGAATGGAGAATGGACAATAGACACCTATTACCGTTTCTAAATTTCTGAAATTTTCGCGATTTTAAAATTTTGGATTTTTGAAAAATTGTTCATACGGTCACTTTTTCGTATGTATTTGATTCATCATATTAGGAAAACATTATTTACAACCATATCCAATCAGAGTTCTCGAAATTATCTTCATAAATGGATTTAAATAATACCGACCCGGTCTTCTGAGCCTTTTTGGGTGTCAAAAAACCAGAGCCCCGATTGATTGGAGGGGACCTGGTCCACCAATTTTCATTCAGGTCGAGGCGTGCTACAAAATGGCTACAGTTGAAGAGTCAAGAGATCTCTAAATGTTGAGTTTACATCGTTCAAATTTGAGAAATTGTGATCAGAAAAATATGATTTTTCAAAAAGTGGATATCTTCGGTTTTTTCAACTGAATTTGATCGCTTATATAAGTAATTACAATAAAACATTAAAAAAGGATACATATAAACTGTGTATCGTGAAGAATAACAATTATGAATATTTGATATGATCGACATTTCGATGAATTTCGTATTTTTTGGGCAAATTCCCAGGCACAATTGGCTCGGCACAATTTTTTTCCTAATAGAGTAATGCACGCAGATTCTGAAAATGATCTCGGTTTACACGAAATGGGGGGGTCCCCGAGCCGCTAGAATTTATTTTCTCATTTTGAAATCACTTTATCACATTTTTCGATCTATTATTGTTGTCCTATGATCTTGATGTCAACAGGAAAGGTGTTTAAAATAATTTTCCCGACATTTTGAGCCCAAGGCCACCATTCTAGCTCATCTGGGAGCTGATATATGGTAGAGCCGGGAGCGGAACCGGAAAGTGCCTAAAAGCCGGTTCCAGAAAAAACGGCCAACGCCAAAAGTTTTCTCATCCCCAACATACTTCGGCATAATTATCTCGTGGGTGCAGCTAAAAGTCGGGGCTCCTGGTGCCGGGGCTCATGCAATCTCTCAGAAGACTCGTGATATATAGGTATAGATTATCTGAGTAATCTCCACTGTCATCATTTGTGCCACTATTTTTTCATTTACAATAGACGCAGTTTTTATATGCTTTCACAGTCCTTTGCGTATCACTTGTATTGAGTAATTGATGTTTAACAAAGGATGTTCGTTCTACATACTCTATCAGAAGTTAGACATGTTTGTTCACTGTTTATCAATGTTTACTACCTCAGCCTTGTGCCCATTTTCTGAAGTTCCAAATCATGTTCTACCACTTTAGCCAGAGCGTAGCCTGTTCCGATTGGAGTAAAGTCTCCTCCGATAATGTGAACGATGTGCCGGGGTGGAGATCAAGAAGAGATCTGAGTTTTTGTGAGATAGGCGACGCAATCTCTGCTGGAATTATCGGAGGAGACTTTACTCCAATCGGAACAGGCTACGCTGTGGCCAAAGTGGTAGAACACGATTTGAAACTTCAGAAAATGGGCACAAGACTGAGGTAGGACTGAGGTAGTAAATATTGATAAACAGCGAACAAATATGTCTAACTTCGGATAGAGTGTGCAGAACGAACATCCTTTGTTAAACATCAATAACTCAATACAAGTGATACGCAAAGGACTGTAAAAGCATATAAAAACTGCGTCTATTGTAAATGAAAAAAATAGTGGCACAAATGATGACATTGGAGAATACTCAGATAATTAACCATAAGAGAGGAATCGCGAGAGAATTGACCACTGCTGTACGCTGGATATTTAGCATCTCCATCCTTACTCGCGTTTCTACCTGAACCGCATAAATAATAATATTAGTGTAACTTTGTTTTGTGAAAAAAATGTGAAAGTTTAGTGCATCAAAAGCATTGCCAACTGTGGGAGTCGAACCCATGTCAGAGTGTCTTCATGGGATAATCAGTTCGGGATGTATCTCCGATTGCTCGCTTAATCTGAATGCACTATTGACGTATTTTCCTCAAATTTAAAAGCCATCAATACACATTCGAAATAATACATTTCAGGTTAATATAATCGGGGAAAAACGTGAAATTAATTTTTTTCTATTTCTATTTCCGAAGCAGTATGACGGCGGAAAACATGATCACAAAAACACGAAAAATTCGATATTTAGAGTGGCATAACTTCGGAAAATGATGAGCCCAATTGCTCTAACATGTTTTTCAGTAAGTCTGCATAGTGTTCTTTCAGTTTCAAGAGGAAAAACAAGAAGCCCAAGTTGCCGAAGCGAAAAAAATGAGCCAAAAGTTGCATTTTCAGAAATATCGAAAAATGACATTTTGAGTGTCGGAATTAGGGCGGCAAAAGAACGAGTCACGGGTGACCCGCGCTATTCACCATTTCCGCCGGGTCACCCGATTTTATGACCCTGACCCGTTTCTGACCCGTAATTTCGGGTTAGAAGCGGCTCTCACACCCCTCTCGAAAGGAAGAGCAAGAGCGAGAGAGTGCGGTAAAAGGAGAGAGCGCAGAGACACTCGTCCTCTCGGCGCTCTCTCCATTTTCCGCACTCTCTCGCTCTTGCTCTTCCTTTCTCGCTCTCACCCTTGACCAGTGTATGACCCGTATCCGACTGGTCTGACCGACCCGTATCTGACCGTTTTAGAGGGGTCAAAAGGTCAACCCGTGATCCGTTCTTGCCGCCCTAGTCGGAATACTGTAAAAATAAGTGACATTGAAAATAAAATAGTGTTTTTTAATTGTTTTTAACACATATTGGATAGTTTGAAACACAAAGTCCATTGAAACTAAATTTACGAATAATTCTTTTTTGGCCAATCTGACGTTTCGGCAAGCCCAAAAAATTACCATGTCCGATCGGGCTGAAAAGTGGGCTAAAGTTGTACCAGGGTAGGCCCTTTCAGAAAATGCTGAATCCCAGGAAGTTTTTCCGTTTACCTGTTTTATGACATTTTTTACATATGAAACCGCAATTCTGCGGGAAATGTGCCAAGAATTATTTGGCGACGCGAGTTGTAGAGAAAGCATAGGGCTATCGATCTAGACAAACCGAATCTCGGCATCTCAATTTTTAAGCGAGTTATGATAATTTCCGTAGGACGCTATTCGCGAAAAATGAGAATGACGTCATCTTTGAGTCTTCATATTCAAAAATGATACAGATTCGTGAGAAACGGAAAGCGCCATTTGATAGAGCATCCATCGAAGTACTTAAAACTATGTTTGTGGAAAATTTGGAGATGCTAAATATCCAGCGCACAATAAGGATTTAAATGGTTCTCTCGCGATTCCTCACTTATAAGAAGAAAACATTGTATCATCGATTCTCTCGCGATTCCTCTCTTATAAGAAGAAAACATTGTATCATGAGAAAAGCAAAAACGAGCCAAGAAAATTCACGTGCGTCTCATTTTGGAAACATTTTTTGTTTCGACTTCGATTTTACGTACATTTGCGCAGCGATAACTCAGGATTTTATTGTTGCTACCTAGGATATCTCGGCTTAAGATATAGTATAGTAGTACTACTTCTGCAATAACATCACTAAGTCACTCTTATTATTATTATTTTCTTAATAACTTCTCGCAAATTTCAAAATCAATTGCATCGTTAGTAAAATATTCGTGAAATTTCGATTTTTTTGAAGAAATTGATCACAAATGATCATATTGAATAAAAATTGGTTAGATATTTTAGAAAAAGTTTATTTCTCACTAACACACGTCTTCTGATAGAACGAAGGTGCAGTGTTACAAAATATTCACAGTGCTCCGACCTGGATAGAAAATGGACCAATGATTCATCTTAGGATTTATAGTTTTTTGTGAAAAATCTGGAGCCGTAAACTAAAAAATGCCTAAAATCCGGCTCTGAGAACTTCAAAAGTTCTGTAAGCAATAACTTGGTTCAAAATTATCGTGGAAGGCCGGTCAAAAAACAGAAATGATCATCTCAACGAGTTCTACGACTTTTCGTTAAAGTCATCGTCGAGCGGCTTCGAAATCAGATGGAAAACTTCGAAAAACCGAAAATGTATGTACAATTATTAGCCGCCCTGAAAAATATTTTGCCTTTTTCCCGTTGGTTTATTGCAAAATCGAATTCTCCAGTCATTTTACATCGGATACCTTCATTTCAGAATTTTAAAATTTAATCCCGGGCACTTATAGCTTTCAGAAGACCAAAAACAGCCGATTTTTCAAAAATTTCGAAAAATCAAAGATAAATAAATCCCGAATTCGTGCTTCCAAACTGGAACTCTCGGGCTAAAATATCATTTCGGGGTCAGTACAATCAGTTTTGAGGTTTGATAGCGTTTTGAAGACATTTTTTTTTATCGAATGTTTCTACACTTTTCAAGGATGCGAGGAAATAGAAGGATGCGAGGAATTTTAATCCCGAAATTTTTTTATCTCGAATTTGCCTCTAAACCTCAAAACTGATTGTACTGACCCCGAAATGATATTTTAGCCCGAGAGTTCCAGTTTGGAAGCACGAATTCGGGATTTATTTATCTTTGATTTTCGAAATTTTCGAAAAATCGGCTGTTTTTGGTCTTTTGAAAGCTATAAGTGCCCGGGATTAAATTTTAAAATTCTGAAATCAAGGTATCCGATGTAAAATGATCTGGAGAATTCGATTTTGCAATAAACCAACGGGAAAAAGGCAAAATATTTTTCAGGGCGGCTAATAATTGTACACACGTTTTCGGTTTTTCGAAGTTTTCCAACTGATTTCGAAGCCAATCGACGATGACTTTAACGAAAGGTCATATAACTCGTTGAGATGATCATTTCTGTTTTTTGAGCGACCTTCTACGATAATTTTGAACCAAGTTATTGATTATAGAACTTTTGAAGTTCCCAGAGCCGGATTTTAGGCATTTTCCAGTTTACGGCTTCCGACTTTTCAAAAAAAACTATAAATCCTAACAAGAATCATTGGTCCAAATTCCGTCGAGGTCGGATCATGATGAATATTTTGTAACACTAAGTCTTAAATTCATGCAGTCTCTCATAAAACGCGTGCTAAATGTGTACATTTTTCGGGTTTCAAAATTTCAAAATTTTTGAAGCTTGTGAAAATACATGTGTTAATCGCATTTTCGTGAGCTATTAAAATGCTGATGATACTACTTGTATAATCGGAGCTATTATTGCACAAACATTTGAATTTTACACGAGATTTACTTTCGATACTATTGATTTTGTTGAAATTTGTGAGAAGTTATTAAGAAAATAACAATAATAAGAGTGATTTAGTGATGTTATTTTAAGAGTACTACTATAGAAATATTAAAACGTTCCGAAAATTTAGAATTGACGATTGAGACACGGCGCGCAGAAATATGGGCGGAGGTTAGAAATTTAACCGCGCATCAAACGTGTAAAATAATAAAATTTGCTTAATTCGTTCGCTATTTGAATTAAGTTAGTGTGCATACGCATTGTTTTAACATTTAAAATATGAAAAACAAAATAATAACTTAGGAAATTGGTCTGAAATTATGAGTTGTGACGCGTAATTTGTTCCGGAGCGTGGTGTAGGACATATATTTCTAATCCAATATTACTCTACTATATATTAAGCCGATATATAATAGGTAGTAATAATAAAATCCTGAGTTATCGCTGCGCAAATGTACGTAAAATCGAAGTCGAAACAAAAAATGTTTCCAAAATGAGACGCACGTGAATTTCCTTGGCTCGTTTTTGCTTTTCTAATGATACAATGTTGTCTTCTTATAAAACAACGCAGGTTTAGTCGAATATGACGACATTTTTCGAAGTCACCAAAGCTAATATTGGATTTTGGGTCGAAAAAAACTTAAACTTTAAATTTTGTGGGAAAACATGTAGAACTTGTATACTTTGCATCGCACATTGTTTTCATTGTCATTCCTTTGAAAATAATGAATTTTAGAATCTCGAATATGGGTCCAGCCGAGGTTGCCAAAATCGTCATTTTCAGAATTATGCAAATCCGGCTTTCGCTTGCACTTTCAAGTTTTGCCAGTCTTAGAATTAACAGCAACGCTCAAACTGCCTCGAAAAAGTTCATTAGAATGACAATAATGCGGAAAAATCAGTAAATTTCAGAACCCTTGCACATTCGGGGCAGGGGGAGACCACAATGGGGAAAATGATTTTTTCAGATTTTGGAGGATTCGATGCAGAATTCATCGGGCTACATTTTGAGCTTAATGCGAACCGTCGGTCTCTCAATATTTGTCATATTTTGCTAAAAATTCAAAATTATTTATCTTGAATTAGGTTTCTGTGTCGAGTGGGATTCGATCGGGATGGTTATTTTTTAGTTATTGAACATGCCTGCTGCAACGCAAAAGAGATTTCGACTCTATCTTGTCGCGTTCAGAAAAC